>OX243822.1:29862978-29902978 GCA_945859605.1 Lumbricus rubellus | reverse complement strand
CTGGTAATTATCACCCTGGGCTTGGTGTTAAAAAATTGAACTTTGGTCGCTAGATGGCGAGAGACCGCGCTTTTTTGCAACGCTCGGCTTAGACACCTTACAAACTATTTTAATCACTTTTAGAAATTCTTTACATGGCCAAGGAGACGATTATAATCAACAGTAGTACAGTTACATGACTTGTATCGATAATGAAAATCGCCGTTGTTTGACGGTGACAGTCGCAAGCTTAATTAATAATTATTATGTGAAGGAGGAAAGTAACGCTACTAAGGATGGTTGGGTAGAGATCAATACTCAGACTTGAAGGAGCGTGTTACAAAATATGGTTGTTGTGAAAGAAAGAAAGAAATCTGAATGAATGAATGAATGAATGAATGAAAGAATGAACGAATGAACAAATGAATAAATGAATGAATGAATGAATGAACGAACGAACGAATGAATGAATGAATGAATGATTGATTGATTGATTGAAAGAATGAATGAATTACTGAAAGAAAGAAAGAATGAATGAATGAACGAACGAATGAATGAATGAATGACTGATTGAAAGAAAGAATGAATGAATGAATGAATGATTGATTGATTGAATGAATGAATGAATGAATGAATGAATGATTGAAAGAATGAATGAATGAATGATTGGTTGAAAGAATGAATGAATGAATTATTGAAAGAATGAATGAATGAATGATTGATTGATTGAAATAATGAATGAATGAATGATTGATTGATTGAAAGAATGAATGAATGAATTATTGAAAGAATGAATGAATGAATGAATGAACGAACGAATGAATGAATGAATGAATGCATGAATGAATGAACGAACGAATGAATGACTGAATGACTGAATGAATGAATGAATGAATGAATGATTGAATGAATGAATGAATCAATGATTGATTGAATGAATGAATAAATTATTGAAAGAATGAATGAATGAATGAACGAACGAACGAACGAACGAATGAATGAATGAATGATTGATTGAAAGAATGAATGAGTGAATGAATTATTGATGGAAAGAATGAATGAATGATTGATTGATTGAAAGAATGATTGAATGATTGATTGAAAGAATGAATGAACGAACGAACGAACGAATGAATGAATGAATGAATGAATGAATGAATGAATGAATGAATGATTGATTGAAAGAATGAATGAATGAATGAATGATTGAATGAATGAATGAATGAACGAACGAATGAATGAACGAACTAACAAATGAATGAATGAATGCATGAATGAACGAACGAATGAATGAATGAATGAATGAATGAATGAACGAACGAATGAATGAACGAACGAACAAATGAATGAATGAATGCATGAATGAATGAACGAATGAATGAATGAATGAATGAATGAATGAATGAATGAATGAATGAATGAATGAATGAATGAATTAATGACACGACCTCTAATTATATACATCAACCTCTGGACAACCCCTGTGGTTTGACGCAGCGCTCGATAACAGCTGATGTCTGAACCAAGACCTAAATTAACACAGCATCAGAAACTTGAGCAGGGCACAGGCTTATCGCCGAGCGTCAATTCAACCCAGAGAGCAATAAAATCTGACACGGCGCTATATAAATACTCTTAATGAATCCGGGCCACGGACGACGGATAAACACACCGAGCGACAAGAACACCTGTGGATTGCGACCGAATGCAGAGATTTGCTCTGCGCAAAGTTCCCCCGCCGAGCAGCGACCGTGTCAACCCACATGTATACGGCTCTTCGGCGAGTCGTCGCATATCGCTACGGTGTCAGCCGCCATGACGGATCACCAGGAAATGAAATCGTAGCGTTGCTACAATGCTACAGCTCTGACATTTCTAATTAAGATGATTAATTGCCCGAGCAACACCTGCTCCAATTACAAGATCGCCTCTGCATTTGCAAGCGACGCCGCTGCTTTGGCGGCTGGAATGGGGGTGGGGTGGCTGGGGTGGGTGGGCTGGGAGAACGCCTGAACGGGCGGCAGTCTGAAATCGGGAAATCCGGGTCAGATATCCCGAGGTCGGAGAATACAAATTGATTTTCTGACCTGATTATTCAAGCCTCCGGAATTAATTAGCTAACTTATGAAAACAACTTTGATTTAGTGAGGGCGAGAATGCATGAGACTAAAGCTAAGCTCTAAACATGAATCAGATGTGATTGGTGGTTGTGATAACTAAGACGATTGCTATGAAGCTGTTACTCGCTCACTCATTCAATCATGAATCCATTCGTTATTTCATTCGGATTAATTGCTTTGGCACCATTCCAGAGGTGCTCCCAAGTTTCCAACCTCAGCGCTGCGTTGCAGAACAGGTTTTAAGGTGATTATGATGATGATAAGTGGAGGAGGAGGAGGAGGAGGAAGAGGAGGAGTAGGAGTAGTGAAAAAGTGACAGTAGCCTAGTAGAAGCTATGCATTCATAACCGCTAATTTTCATCATCATCACCACCACCACTACCATAATCGTCATCACTGCCTCGCCTTTCCTATCATCAAGTCGTCCTTCTTTTCCTCCTTTTCTTCCACCATCCCTTCTTATCTTCTTCATCACCATCATTACCAAAACCATCATCATCTCCATGATAGTCTTCCATCAAATCATCAACACCACGCACAAAATAATCATCATACCCCCCCCCCCCCTATCCAAGCTACTAATCATTACCACACCCACCTCCACCATCACCAATCACCATCCTCACTACAAAACGGACAAAAAGATGGCCACACCACACATCTCACTGTAGTCGAGCTTCCCTATTCCCATTCGCCCTATCTATGAACGCTGCAACGCCTAGAAATAACCGAAGATAATCCCATTTCAACCCTTTCTCCCCCATTTCTCCCCCTTATCTCCACAGCGCCTAAAAATCGTGTGGGACGCGTACAACTGATAGCACTAAGACGACGATGTCGTATCTTTGAAGCCCTTTGCGTCCCAGCCACAACAAGCACAGGCAAAATCCTGCGTTGCCACACTCTAAAATGAAAAAAATTCAAGTTCGATGGTCGAAAAAACCCAAGAAATCCCGAGTTGCCCAAATCTTCGAAAATGTACGGAATTTCCCGTCCGAACAATTCTGATGACCTTTTTTTAGTCATCCGTACCAAAAAATCAAGAAAATCTTTCAATTTTTCGTCAGAAAATTCTGATGACCTTTTATTTTTTTAGCTTTAAAACATGTTCACAATTTCCAGATTTTCTTAGTCGAAAGAAAAAACCCAAAGCAAAAACCCAAGTTCTTCCCGAAAACCCCCATTTTTCAAGTTCCAATATCGAAAAAACTCAAGTTTTTTCAGTAAAAAAACCCAAGCAAGAAACCCAAGTTCTTCCCGAAAAAACCTATTTCCCAAGTTCGGATCGAAAATCCAAGATCTTGTGAAGAAACCCAAGGAGTGGCAACGCTGGCAAAAATCCTCGATCGACCGTAGATAGGACGGGCAGAACAGCCAGCAGGCAGGTCACGCTAAGCCATTTGACACAACATCCGTCGTAGATGCTTTAATCAAAAACCCCGACGCTGGGTGTCGCGTGTGTGCGCGCGGCTTAGATGCGATTCGACGAAACGCTGAATGAGCATTAAGCCTCTTTTGTCGCTCGCCAGATAATAATATCAACGGCGGCTTGTGATTTCTATTGTTAGATATTCTATGACCTCGTCTTCCGAATTCCCTTAAAAATTGCTATTCTTCCCTAGGCGCATGAATAAGCTTAGACTTCTTTGATATTGCTTTGCCGAGTATATGATTGTAGTCTACACATGTTTATTCAGGGCCGGATTAAGAAATGCGGGGGCCCTGTTCTGAAATTTTTTGGCGATCTTCGGCCGAAAAATCTGATGACCTTTTTAGTCGTTCGGTCAAAAACATTTTAGAATAGGCCTACACTTATTTTTTTGATTTTTCCCTGCAAAAATTGAACAACATTTTTAGTCATAATCTTGTCACTAGATTCTAGTGGAAATTTAGTCTAAATTAATTACCTCACAATATAAAATATTTCCCCAAAAAATGCTTTTCTCACATGTTTGGGGCTCCCTAAAGTGTTGGGGCGAAAAAAGCGATTCATTAGACTCATAAACTTTACCGATTTTATCAGAAAAAATTATCAAGTTTTACAAACGGAATAAATAGTTATAATTATATTATAAATATTTGGATAAAAACAAAGTTGTAACTTTCCAAAACATAGCAGATACAGATAACCAGCGGTAAAAATTATATTCTACATGTACAATAAATTATTCATTCATCTAAAGTAACATTTGGATGGGAGAATGGTACGAGATTCTATTAATATAATTGCCAGAGTAGGCCCTATAAATATATTCATGTTAAAAATTCAAATGGACCCACTCTCTTCTACGAGGTATATGATATTCTATGCCATGGCATGCCGCTGTTTTTTTTATTAACATCTCCATGGCTTGAGCCATCCGTCAAATACTCAGTCTCGAATGAATAATATCATTCCATTATTATGTATTCTATTGTATAAGAATTGTATAATTCTGCTCATGACCGAAGATTTGTATTTCGTATTCTCTGATTTATGGCATCTGTCAATACGTATACATCGTATAATTCTATGATGAATCAAAATCGATGGAGTAGCAGAATATCGGTTTGAGTTTATTATATAGCGCCGCGACATTTCAATCATTAATAGACCGGAAATGGAGTGACACGAACGAGAGCCCCGGATGAGCGGAGAGGATGAATTCCGGTTCGGGGTAAATTGATTCTGTCAGTTTGATCTGTTGTGGTGTAATAAGAAGAAGAAGTGGAAGAAAAGCGACGAAGATTATATGAGCAACATAAACAACGATTGGTCGACTTAACTGTTTGCTTGAAGATTGTCCATCATCTGTGTTTGTATGTTTGTATGTGTGTATATAAGTGTGTGTATGTGTGTATGTGTGTACACCGTGATTCAAAAAGAGTAAGCCAAATTGTTCTTCATATATCTCTAATGCATGAAAACATATCACGCTAAAGGTTTCCAAATATTTAGAGAATTGGACCAAGAATATGATTCCAAAATTTCATGAGATAAAGTTGAACGGATAAAAAGATATGAATCGTTCAACTTCATATGCCCAAATTTCAGTTTAGAGATATTTGAAAAAAAACAATTTGGCTTACTTTTTTTGAAACAAGGTGTATGTATGTATGTATGTATGTATGTATGTATGTATGTATGTATGTATGTATGTATGTATGTATGTATGTATGTATGTATGTATGTATGTATGTATGTATGTATGTATGTATGTATGTATGTATGTATGTATGTATGTATGTATGTATGTATGTATGTATGTATGTATGTATGTATGTATGTATGTATGTATGTATGTATGTATGTATGTATGTATGTATGTATGTATGTATGTATGTATGTATGTATGTATGTATGTATGTATGTATGTATGTATGTATGTATGTATGTATGTATGTATGTATGTATGTATGTATGTATGTATGTATGTATGTATGTATGTATGTATGTATGTATGTATGTATGTATCTTCTTCTTCTTTCTCTCTTCCGTCAGTCATGCGACGACGATGAGGCTTTCACATGACTTCTCCAGACTTGTCTATTTCTGATGAGATCCTTTGCTCTTGGTATACCGATATCCATCATCTTCAGATCCTCTCTGACATTGTCCATCCAAGTCTTTGGTTGTCTTCCTCTGCTTCTCTCTCCTTCTATATGCCCGTGCAGGGCCGCGAGTGGTAGTCTTTTTCCCTCCATGCGCTCCACATGACCGAACCATCTGAGCCGTCTTTTCCTGATTTTTTCCACTACCGTTTCTTCTGCGCCCAGCTCCTCTCTTGTCTTCTCGTTCCTGATTCTCTCTCTCTTGCTCCTGCCCTTGATTCTCCTCAGCCAACCCATTTCAGCCACCAGCAATCTTCTCTCGTCTTCTCTACGCAGACACCAGCACTCTGAACCATACAGCAGTACTGGTACCACTAAGGTTCCATAGAGTTTCATCTTGGTTGTGATTGAGATGCTCTTTGTCCTCCACATTTTGCCAAGTGTACCAAATGTATGTATGTATGTATGTATGTATGTATGTATGTATGTATGCATGCATGCATGCATGCATGCATGTATGTATGTATGTATGTATGTATGTATGTAGGTATGTATGTATGTATGTATGTATGTATGTATGTATGTATGTATGTATGTATGTATGTATGTATGTATGTATGTATGTATGTATGTACGCATTTTGTATGTCCGTCTGTCGTTATGTCCTCTCTTCCTATGCATTTCGGTCTTCCTGGCGGCTAGTTTATCTGCCTATAAGCTTTGACTAGTCTTTCTGTCTGCAAATGTATCCTTCCGTTTGTTTACAATGCTATACCTGTCTCCCTCACAGTTTGCTCGTCAGTCTTCCTGTCTGCCAGAATATCTTTCCGTGTATCTGTTTTGGATGCCTCGTCGTTGTGTGTGTGTTCTGTCTTTCTGTTCCTCTGTCTGTCTGTGTGTCTGTCTGTCTTTCTGTCTGTCTGTCTGTCCATCCGTTTGCATGCCTGTTGTCTGTCTGTTTGTCTGTCTATATGTCGCCACACTCTCACCTCTCTTCGTGCAAATGTCGCAACTGTTCTTAGATCAAATATATCAGTTGCAAAGAGATCGAATAGATAGACGAACAGATTATATTGTAAGACATATACTTATTTAGATCGAATAGGACAGAACAGGAGATATGAGACAACAGTATGATATAAAAGGCAGTGTTAGAGAAAGTCAAGTAAGTAAGTAAGAATATTTTTTATTAGCAACCGCTCAGTAGGTTACGGAAGAAAAAAATAACAGAAAGGTTTGCGCAGAGTCATACAACATTCTCGTAATAAAATTTCTTTTGGCAGATCAGCAAAATAGGGAAGATGGATGGATCCAGATTTGACCAGGGCCTATGACAACAGAGGCAATAGGCGTATGAGACGGGGTCCAGAGGGCAAATGCCCCCCACAAATTTCTGGCACGTCTGATCTTTCTGGCAAGCAGACCCGGGAAAATGAAAAAGTTTTTTTTATTTGGGCAAGAGTATCGGATGACTAAAAAAGGTCGTGGAAAAAGTAACGGGAAATTTCAGAAGATTTCGGCCGGATGACAAAAAAGATTTCGGCCGGATGACAAAAAAAGATTTCGGCCGGATGACAAAAAAGGTCGTCAGAACTTTCGGGCAAACGTAACGGGAATTTTTCTTAAGATTTCGGCTGGATGAAAAACTTTTTTGGGCAAAAGTCTAATTCCCCCCCCCCCCTAGCGCTCCTGCTGGGATGTCCCCTACGCCTATGACAGAGGCCGTTACCCTTGACAGAAATTTGTTGTGAGAAAACCTGATCGGGTCAATTTATAAGATGCCATACAAAATTTATACTGGAAAGATTAGACTGTAGAGTTTACCATATACATGTAGCCTAGATTGGATGATAGATTCGATTGCACGTACATTAGATTTTAGATAGCGACATAGTTATATTAGTTTATTCGATATTGATCAGATTTATAATGTCTGATCAGTGATGAGAATGATCCACCTCTAGATATTCTTTTCTAATAAGTACGCTGTTAAGATAACTATGTTTCAATGAACTCAACCTTGGGTGCACAAGTAGCCAGGCAACAGCAGCAGCTTCGGTGGCTTTCATTTAAGGGTTTTATCTGATGGAACATGGTCGTAAAGTACACAGACTTGTTGGTATTTAGACATTCGGAATTTCATTCATTTTGGAGATTTTGGTTCATCTAAGTCTTCCAATGAATACTTCCATAATAGGTTTGGTGCATTGTAGTTGTTGATCTTAAATGAATATGATAATTAAAAATCATTTCCATCTATCTCTATCCACCGATCCATCCATTTATCCATCCGTCCATCAATCCATCCGTCAAACGAGTATCCATCCATCCATTCATCCATTCATCTGTCCGTTCGTCCGTTCATTCCTCCATCCCGTCATCCATCCATCCATAATACAAATAGCCTATATATAATTTTTGTATAATATAATTATAAGCTTACAATAATAATTTATTATACATAATTACAGTGAGTCATCTTTACACACTCACATACGGTCATACGCACACCCTTATCTAATCCTTAGGATTGACATCCCCTCATTTTAGGGTAGTACATCCTTTTTTCCATTTTGTGGCTGGGAGGACGAGGCTATAGAGTTAATGGCGACCCTTCTTACAATAATTATTATTATTACTGCGTGATTGGCTTTAGCCAATCGAAGTTTGTTGCTGTTTAACGACGCTGCCATTATCAAGGTTTATTGGTGCTGCCCTCGAAAACTAAACGCATCCATACCAATTTTATATATTTCCAAGAATGCGTATTAAAGGTGTCCAAGACGGCACTGTTTTATCTGTATATTTCAGAGACGTCTTGCCGATGCAAAGCTGATTGGGAGAAATTCTCATTATTTTTATCTGTCATCCAACTAAATCAAAGATTCGATCAGATTTGACTAAGCTATATAAATAGGGCAATACTCGTTTATAATAAGTTGACAAAGACTCCACTTTAAAAAAATCATATAATTGGGCCATTCTCGAGGCAAAAATTATGTAGGCCTGCTCTTCAACAATATTTTAATAGGAATTTCTTGTAAAAAACTGGACATAAAATTGCGCAACAGAATATTATTATGAATTAAATTATGGTTAGGTTTCGTAGATTGGATACATTTCGATCATGATTTTCTAACTATTACGCAGTCAAGAAAGTCCCATTGCCTCTCGTTAAATGATTTAAATCAAATTTGTTTCAGAATAAGCTTATCAACAGATGCGTTGTCACTTAAAATAAGCTATCAATGAGTGACTTAAAATCTGCTGCCATCTATCAGAGTTTCTTCTCCAAATGTATAGGCTATAGTCGATAACTACTATCCTAATGTGTACATGTAGAATATTTATGTGCACTTGTTTATAGTGCCCCTTCAAGATTCATACTCAGAAGCGCTCCCGAGTTCCGAACACAGCGCGGACACGGAATCGGTAGTTTCACGCCGAAGCGCTGAGCAATTGTGAGTAAAAGACTTGCCCACGCGGCAAGATGGATTCGAACCTCAAACCTTCCGGCTCCAAGGCAACGACGCCACCATTAGGCCTACACCACCGCGCCTCAGCAAATGGACGCTACAGCAAATGGCTTCCACGGCGCGAGACATCAAAACGGGATATTGGAAGATGAAGCAGTGAGTGTCATGCGTCTGTGGAAGGACGGAATGAAGGAACGAAGGAAGCTGGAATTGAAAAGGACAAAGGCGAGGGGGGCAGGAGAATGAGGAGGTTGTCATCAGAACCATTTCGCGGAAATGTGGAAGACCAGCATCGGCGGCAGCAGCGGTGGAGACAACGTCTCTAAATCATTTGACAGCGCAAGGGCGTCGCCAGACATCATCGTCCTAATTGCGACATGATGGCCGAATCCTTCCAACAGTCGAACACTATTCCCAGGACTAATTTGCGTTGGACATGCGCATGCCAGTTGTAGGGCCGCCGCCGCTGACGCTGCCAGTCCAGATGATCATCCACCCACCCCCATCAACCCCCCCCCCACCCCAACACACCCCTCCCCCGAGTGATGCCCGAAAAACAACAGTTTCCGGACACAATATCATGTGGTCAACAACGGCCATTGTCTTAATAAACGACCGATAATTATGAATAATTTAAAAACTGAAAAGTGAAAAAAGAACCTTTGCATGTACAAGCGCTGCAGTTGATGCTGCTGCTGCTGATGCTGCTGCTGATGTTGGCGAATGTAAAACGAATGTGGAAACCCATCTAATGGTTGCAAACGTCAATCACAAAGTGGAATGTATTGCGCGGCGAAAAATGGATTTCTGAATTGCGGTATTTGTGATGGAAACGAACAAAAAAACGAACTACTTAAGAGTAATTGAACGCGTAACTCGCCATGAAATGGATAGTTTCCATGAAAACGCGCACGGTCGCGTTTCGCGCGAATCGCAAATCCTGCGCACGAATATTAGCATGTTGTATAGTGTATACCGTCCGTTGCAAGTTTTGTAAGATGCAAGAATAATGTTATCTTGGAGACGACGTGATACGGGATTTATGAGTCAAATTAGTATCACGTGGAAGGGTTGCAAGGCTCGACCATGTTGCCCAGATGGCTGACATTAACCGCGCAAGCCGAGAGTCTTAGTGACCCAGAACACGCGAGACGTAGCCTATGTCTTCTTGCTTGTCGATGACAATGTGTCATATCAACGATGATTGACATCGCCAGGAGCGGATACAGAAACTTTGACGTGGGGGCCAAAAATTCTGGGCCATGGGTCTGGGAAATGTTTCTTTCGTATCCTCCAAAAGAAGATGGATAGGGCACACACTCAGAGGAGACTCGATGTTAAGAACAATCATATAGAGGGGAAATTGGAGGGGAAAAGAACGAGAGGAAGACCAAGACAAAGACTTTTTGACTGGATGATGAAAGACGGTTATCAGAAGCTGAAAAAGAATGCACAGAACAGGGAAGAATGGAGACGTCAAACATTTGAACCTGCCTAAGAGCAGAGAACAGAATAAAGAAGAAGAATCCTCCAAAAAGATGATGACCTTTTTTAGTTTGATTTTTAAAAAATATACCACCAGATAATTATAAGCTTGTTGAAACCAAATGGGGGGGGGGCACGATACATGGGCATCTCTAAATGGGGAAGAAGCATGGCCGGATTGGCTCCCTTCCTGGAACCGCCCCTGGGTTTCGCCCTCCTACCTACTCTAGCGTAGTCTCCAAACTTCTGAAGCGCTACTCGAAAGTCAAGCGCGGGACATCAGGTTATTCGTGAGCGCTGCATCGAATCGCAAGGGTTGACCGTATGAGTAGTCCAAAGGTGGTCCGGGTCAAGTTACTAGTGGACCAGAGGGCGGAAAGCTGCTATGGCGGGTGTCGTCTGAGCCGGTAGTTGGAGGGTGGATGATCAGATGAGACAGGGTAAGAGTTCTTGAAAGGGTGTGACTTCAGTTTCTGATGAAAAGTCCGAGGTGTGATCGAAAGAGGAGCGTGAGTAAGGTGATGGTGTGTGACCAGTAATGATGGTGGAGGATTTGAGAAGTATCTCCAGGTTTTGGACTGGTACTGCCAAGTACGAGCAGCGACATAGTTTTTTCCTAACAATAAGTTGGAGATACGGGTGTAGTACCCGGGGTTGTACAGTCAAAGTTTAGACGAGTAGTAGTTACAGTACTGTTGCATAACGGCAGATCATTTTTCTCTTTTGCTACTCACCAAATTTTATGAGGTGAGTTCACGGTGTATACCCGCCACTGGTTGCAATCTGTCAGTGCCAGTCCCAAGCCTGGATAAAGAGGAGGGCGACACTAATCACCATTGATATGGCAGTGTCGTTAAACTGCACTAACAAGCGTATGTCCCACCGATTACAGCCCTGCTTGGTGTGGACTAAGTTCAGATAGTGTACGAGACGATGGAACAATTTTATGGACTGTTTATGATCTAGCTGATGAGTAGCTTTGAGAGGAATTTTTAAATTGTTAGAGATTTGGGTTTATGATCAAACGACTTTGCACCAAAGAGGCCATCATTCTGTTGAGACCATGCGCTGGTATTCTCCGCAAATAAGCCACAAAGGGTCGCAAGAAGACTCTCCAGCCAGATATCTTTATGGCTTTCATGGGAAGACGGTAGTTTCCCTCGGTACTCATGCACTCCTTGGTCTTTCTGTACTATGTACAATGTACACACAGCTTTTGGCTGAACCGACGGCGTAAACTCTTTAACAGTCGTCGTACTTATTATGACTATCTACATGTAGATACATATAAAATGTCATCAGCATATTGAGTAGAGAGAGCTTGAAGGGACGCTATAACAAGTGCACATAATATACAAAAAAACAAATATTGAGTTGCTGTCGTCAGCCAGTAGTATGATTTGGGGTTGATTGGTACGCATAAATAACATCTGTTGACCTTGGCTATTTTTCGAGTTCATTGCTCCTTTTGGTATAATATTATTAGTCCATGTGATGTCATTCATTCATCCATTTACTAATTATAAGAACTTATAGGATATATAGCGCTCCGTCAACAGAGGTAGACCTACGCAGGAGCGCTCCCAACCCAGTCATGGTAAATTTTAAAAAAAGACTTGAGAGAATTGTTATGATGCAAAGTTTGATTAGTCAGATGTAATAAACACAGCTTTGAAGGGATGCCATTCCAGATGGACAACCACACAAGCAGAGAACAATTGGTGTTGCATGTCATCATGGGTGGGGAGCGATGGTGTAGTGGTGGCGTCGTTGCCTGGGAACCGGGAGGTTCGAGGTTCGAATCCACCTCGCCGCGTAAGGACCTTGGGCAAGTCCTTCACTCACAATTGCTCAGCGCTTCGGCGTGAAACTCCGAAGCAGTGTCCGCTCTGCATTCGGGAGCGCCCCTGAGGAGATAGAGCTTGAAGAGGAGCTATAACAAGTGCACATACAAATTTTAAAAAAAACTTGGGTCCAGCTAAACTTCACTGTATTTTATTAATATAGCCGCTTTAAAGCATCAGCACTCAAATGACTTTAACCCAGTAATTTTTATTCAACTATTCATTATGCGAAAGCTTATTTCCAACATGAGTTTTAAAAGACACAGCGTATTCCGCTAATAATTCAAGAAACGTATGGATAATTATGTATATGGATGTGTCGCTTCTGACCAAATATAGCCAAAACGCAGATAAGATTTGCACCAATCATCCATCTTCCAAAATTATTGGCTGGTGTAAGTAGGTCACGACCTGCGTATTAATCCACTCTTATTCTCATTTCATGAGTGTATAATGTTTGCTGAATATTGAAACACAGAACTGAGAAGTGCAGTCTTAACGTCCTTCAAATAACCTGCTCAGCATTCTCAGGTCATAAAGGCGAATCTATTTCGGTCCATGATGGATATCGAGATTTTATTTCTGTACGAATCGCACTTTGAATCATGTCACGTGATGAAGGCAGGTGAAAAACATGGCCAGGTAATGAACACGATCGTAACTGTAATCATAAATTTATATAGCACCTCGTGAGAATTGATTCATCATGGACGCTCTCCGACTGAAGATAGGAAACATCTATTATAGGCATCGTCATCGACATCATCACCATCATTTATCATTTCTAAAATTTTATGATGATGATATAATGATGATGATGATGATAATGATGATGACGACGACGACGACGGCGATGGCGACGACGACGACGACGACGACGACGACGACGACGACGACGACGACGACGATGACGATGACGATGACGATGACGATGACGATGATGATGATGATGATGATGATGATGATGATGATGATGATGATGATGATGATGATGATGATGATGATGATGATGATGATGATGATGAGGCAGCGGGCGACCCCGCAAGACCACCTTACCAGCGTTTGTCAATTTGCGCGCAACGTTTTAACGCCGTGGCATTCCCCTATCGAGTCACATTCGAGCATGCAATACGTAGGAGACGAAAACCTACATGTATTAGGCCTACCAATAAACTGTAATAATGACTTGTAATATTCATACATTCGTTGCAGAATAAATTATATAAGCTTAGCATATATCGCTTCTTCAATGATGTTGAAAAAGTGCTGTAATATGCCAAACAAATTTCTGCCGAGGGCAACGACCTCGTCAAATCTGGATCATCCGCATCAAGGATGCTACTCAGAAGCGCTCCCAGCTCTAACACGGCAAAAAGAACTGTTTTAGTTTAAATTTTTAAAGCTTGAATAAGAACTCCAGGAAGCGATCTATGGATCGATGATACTGCCACGTCATTTGTTACACTAGTAGTGAAATAAAAAATATAAAACAGTAGAAGTAAGGTAGAAAATAGTAAATAACAACGTCAACAAATAACCTAACAGTATTTTGAGAAATTCACTATACGCGCGGTATAGTTAGACACCGTTTTAAACGTATTGACAAGGGCTTTATATATTCACAATGGCTGAAACGCACAATTGTTGGGATTAGCCCCGTTACTGTTCACACTTCACCAGTGCTATTATAATAATATTCCCAAGACAGGATAATATATAATAGGAGAGCTACGATAATGATCTTTGTTATCACACAGTGACGTTAAACTGAAGCTACCAACCAAACTCTCAATCAAAGCAGTAATATTATTATATAGCGTTTGTTTATAGAATTTAAATTATCAATATATAATTATTATTCATTCATTCATTAATATCGAGAATTTATATAGCGCCTCTTCAAGAAACCTACTCAGAGGCGCTCCCAGCTCAGCCACAGCTAAAAAATAGGTTTTGAGCTACTTACAATTTAAGCAGGTGAATCTAGCCCAGGCATAAGTCGCAAGTTTTTAGTGGGAGGCCATTCCAGATAGCGGGACCCACAGTAGAAAAGGCTCAGCACTGTCTTGTAGAAGTGCGAGCTCGTGGAACCAAAAGTTCACCCGTTGCCGCAGAGCGAAGAGATGAACGGGCTGCAAGGTCGGAGACAGGTCGACAAAGGCTAGACAGGTAGGCCTATGATGGAGCACAACCAAGAAGGCAACGCCAGACAAGTGTAGCAACTCGGTACGAGTTAGGCTATAGCCTGAAGCTGCTTATGTCCAATAATTTCGGCAAATTGCAACGCGTTTTGTCTATGTTTGTATGTGCACTTGTTATAGCACCCCTTCAAGCTCTCCCTGCTCAGAGGCGCTCCAGAATGCAGAGCGGACAATGCATCGGAGTTTCACGCCGAAGCGCTGAGCAATTGCGAGTGAAGGACTTGCCCAAGGTCCCTGAGCGGCGAGGTGGATTCAAACTTCGGACCTTCCGGTTCCAAGGCAACGATAACACCACTACACCACAGCGGCCGTTAAACTCCGGTTACATGGAACGCTCAATCTCGTAGCTCAGTCCATCGCTCTACAGTAACTCTTCGTGTCCGCCAATCTCGCTCTCTTCTTTCCGCTGAACTAGATCTGCTCAGGGCTGCTTTTAAGGAATTTTTAGAACTGCACAACTCCTTATCCTTTCCATCCTCCATGGTAAATTACTTCAAATCGGAAGACAATGACCATTTTTGCCAGTTTTAACTGTATGTACAGAAGTGCTTCTACAACTGCGCAAATCCATTTAGAACTGCACATTTTGTGTACAACTGCACGTTAAAAAAGTCCTGGATCTGCTTTCACAGTAAGTTGTAGGTCTACCTTTCTGTTCGCGCTTTCACTTGTCAAAAACTGCATTCTTGGTAGCGGGCCGATCAACATGGAACGGTCTTCCCATGACTCCCGCATCTATCTATATGTATACCTCCTTTCCACGCATTCCTAGTTCATCATACGACAATTTTAGTTGACCGTGCTGACATTGGGAGAGCCTCTGACTAGACCCTTGAATTTGAAGAGGCGCTACACAAACTCACGTGACGAATGAATGAAGAATGGGTTGATTGCAGTTAAACACCACAGTGGCAAAATGATTACAGCAATAGGAAAAACGATGAAAGTAATAAAACTATTGATAATAATAAAATAATATCAACAATAAAATAATAATGTCAATAATAATGATCATGAGGAGGCTTTGAGTATTGTCATTAGGTTTGATTCCGCAGTATTTTCATTATTTTTCCAATATTTCGGCTACAATTCAATTTGTCATAAATACAAATCCGAAACCAATCTTTGTTTTATCTGTTATGGTGCGATTTATGCGGCGCATTTAAAAACTCGTCACATGAGTCATCTCGAATTTAATTAGTTTCACACATGCGCACATACATGTACATAGGAAGCGATACACACACAAACGCGCATAAACACTGAAGATACAAATACAACTAGTCTACATTGTGTTCGTGCATGATTATACACCTAGACATACACACGGATACATGTATACATGCTTACATGCATACGTACATACATACATACATACATACATACATACATACATACATACATACATACATACATACATACATACTTACATACATACATACATACATACATGTACATACATACATACATGTACATGCATACATACATACATACATACATACATACATACATACATACATACATACATACATACATACGTACGTACGTACACACGTACACACGTACACACGTACACACGTACACACGTACACACGTACACACGTACATAGTACATACATACATACATACATACATACAAGGCGTCGACGCTATCCAGGAAAGCAGCGCTGGTCTTTACCAGTGGGACATTGCAGCCGTTCATTGCAATATGATTAAATTGCCCACATCGATAACAAATCTTGCGACCGTGGTTGTGACCTATGCCCAACATCAATCACGACGTCTCTCTTTTGCTTCGCAATCCGGATCTCTGTACTTCTGCACGCTCGCACTATTATTCTTCACCTATCAACTATTTCGCTGTTATTTCGACACTCTAAACCGAGAACCTACTCTTCCTGTGTTACCAATTTTGGCTCATAATGTCTAAACGCAGTGCACGGCTGTAATGTGAGATTTAAATTGACACTGCAGTCAGTTTATTATCAGATCAAAAATCTATTTTCGATGCAGTCTATTATCAACCCACAATTGTATGGCTTTAAGTTTAACAGAGAGAAGCGATAATGAAATCAGGAATTGGGACTACATGTCCAATTTTACATGTGCGTTGGAAAATTGGATAGAATACAGGCTTATTCGAGAAGGCATTCCAACAAAAATCCAGACTATCCTTATGTGGAATATTGGAATAGCATTAATTTACACCCTGCGGTATTCGCGCTGCCAAGAATATCAGCCAAGTAAAACCTCAACTCCGTGTGGTCTTAGCATAAAAATCATATGATTTTCAAACAGTTAGGCTAATATTTTATTATTGTTGTCTCATTTAACCCATTAGAGCCCAAGCTTTTCCCCGATGGCCAATCTTTATGATACTTGGAAATGTGACTAATGATGCTAATGTAAGGTCCAGGGAACATTAATTTATATAATTCAGCTATTGGCCGCTAGATGGCGAGCTGTTCCCGTTTGGGAACAATGGGCACATATGGTACTGTGTTCCCATTTGGGAACACCATGCAAATTCATCACATATGACGTGTTCAATTTGTGGTTTTCAGTTACTTCACAGTTATTTTCTATGAACATCACACAGTATGATTTGATTGTGGAAAATAGAGATACAATTGTTGATGTTACTAGCTATCAGACGTCATAAAACAGTGAAAATTGTTAGAATTGCCATGCCAAAGGTGTTATTCTGCAACT
The DNA here is from genome assembly GCA_945859605.1 of Lumbricus rubellus. Classification (NCBI taxonomy): domain Eukaryota; kingdom Metazoa; phylum Annelida; class Clitellata; order Crassiclitellata; family Lumbricidae; genus Lumbricus; species Lumbricus rubellus. The sequence continues at coordinate 29,885,630 of OX243822.1, read as the reverse complement.
GAACAACAATTATTCAAACAATCCAACACATTTTACCGTGCCTACCCATATTATTAGACTCAAATCTACATGTAATATGTATGTCATATGTACATGTATGTACATGCATGTATGCATACATGTATATATTTATATGTATGCATGTATGTATATGTATCTATATATGTCTGCATATTTATGCAATGCATAGATGTATATATGCATGCATGTATGTAAGTATGTATGCATATATGTATGTGTGCATGCATGTATGTATGTATGTATGTATGTATGTATGTATGTATGTATGTATGTATGTATGTATGTATGTATGTATGTATGTATACCTTATGTATGTATGTATGTATATATGTATGTATGTATGTATGTATGTATGTATGTATGTATGTATGTATGTATGTATGCAATATGCATGTATGACATTGTATGTGTGTTTTATGGATTATAATTCGTGTGTATGTATGTATGCATGTATGTAATACATACATGCGTACATACCTACATACATACTATGTATGTATGCATATATGTATGCATATATGTATGCATATAGGTATGTATCTATGTATGTAATATTTATGTAGCCTATGTATGTATGCATGCATGTATATATGGATAATGGATATATGTTTGCATATATGTATACATGTAATATGTATGTATGTGTGTGTATGTATGTATGTACATGTATGCATCTATGTATATACATGTATGCATATATATGCATATATATGCATATATGTTTTGCTCTGTTTGTTTGTTTGTATGTATATATGCATCTAGCTCGAGTCTAATAATATGGGTAGGCACAGTAAATATTTAGAATATTGATTTGTCTCTCTGCCTATAATATTGGATACATTGCATTGGAAGCCTCTACTAAGTGACCAAACTGCTCAATGTCATCACACATGCTATCTGCATCAGACTGTATCATGGCAATCACCAATGACAAGGATAACTTACCTTGTGGCATCTGGAAAAGGCAATTTACACTAAGACATATAAGGTGATTACCTAATAATCTCATTTTTCTTCAGGAAAAATATGAAGGGCGCTATATAAATTCTTGTAATGATTCAGTGAATGAATGAACAACTGAATGAATGAATACTGATGGCAGTAGTGGACTCGATGTGGAGTTTTCAATGACTAAGTTATGTATTTCTCTACCATGTTCCCAAATGGGAACACAGTACCTGATGTGCCCATTGTTCCCATTTGGGAACATCACATGTTTTCCAAACATTTCTACTCCAAAACATTTGATTTTTAAATTCACATTTGGCACAGTAGTTGCTATATTATGCAACACTTAAATCCCATAAGCACTTTTAAAATATTAAATTTCTTTCCTTTTGTGTAAACCAAAAAACCAAAACAGCCGAATTTTGACAAAAACTCGCAACTTCAAAGATGGCTGCCACATACAAAACATTTCTACAAACTCATTATTAGGCTAAAATATTGTACCTAGACTATTTAACAGTCAATAGATGCAAACAGGAACAAAATTGAACAAAACGCTAATTTTATATTCAAATTCGCCCGAGTGTTCCCAAATGGGAGCAATGGGCGCTAATGGGTTAAGGCCGAATAAAGGTGCATGAATAAGGACGTAGCTATTGGTTTGATTCGCAAGCTATGGTCACTCTTGTGTCAGTTGTGTGCTCATTCGGGTGAGCATTTGCTCTATTAGGCATGCATTTACAACAGCATATCTCCAAAAGTATATGCTTATGCAATGTGTTTAATTACAGTGAGCCATAACTTGATTTGCTTCTTGAGATCAATGGTCAAATTGAATTGAAGAGATAGAGAGATAGACATACAGACAGACAGACAGAGACAGACAGACATACACGCAGACAGATAAACATAGAGAGAGAGAGAGAAAGAGAGAGAGAGAGAGATACTTGGCGTCTAATTCACGAACGGCTATCAACGAACAATTGCTACATGTATAATTCTATGCTAGACATTATCTACTTCGAAGACGTCTAGAAACATACTAGACATTCTCAACGTACCTTCGACTTAAACGTTGACGTTTTTCGAAGGGCAGCGGTCAGGGCAAGCAAACAAACAAAATGCATTGAAACGTCATTCATATAATGCCTTTTCTAGCATAAATAAAACTGATTATGAAACTTTCATTTCTGCATACTAATCTGTAATAGGTAACATTATTGAAGTTAGGATATAAGATAATACTATTACGGCGTCGGATAAAGTGCACGATATAGTTGTTTGAGGATGGCATGCAATAGTAGTAGGCTTACATGTACGTATGTTCGTGTATAATTGACGATGCTAGATGTCACAGCACATACATTATATTTATAGTCTTCATCGTATTTGATTGAAAGATTATGTTTATGCGGCCTAGGCGAAAAATAATGTGGAAGATACATGTATGGGATAGCGTAAGGATGCGGGATTATTATAGGGCAGGGCGAAAGAAGTGAATTCCGAAAGATTCGCTCAGAAGAATGATGTCTCAGGTCTCCTTGACTTTTTAACCTATTGTATCTTACCATGGTCACTTGGTGTGGAGAAACCCGGTTGTAGCGAATAGGCCTCCAGAGTATTGTGGTGAATAGGCCTACTGGGTGTCCTTGATTAAGTCGCATTTACGAAGTGCACACCAAAGAGGTCTTTTGGGGTCGATGGACCGTGACCTAGGCTGGTTGTAGGAGCGTCAGGAGTGTCAGGAGTGGCAGCCTGGCAGGGGTGTGTGTTTAGGTTTGATCGATGCACGAGGGTGGAAATGTTGATTAGAGTTGGTCGTTACGGACTGAATGTGGTTTTAAATGAAATTGTTGAAATATTTCTCGTGAAAATTCTTCAGATAGGTTGAAATCTGATTTCGATAAGTCCTTAGTGCAAATGTAATTATTATGAGCTCTATGACACCGATGTTGAACCGTAAATAAGTCGTACTCGGGTCAGTATTCAGAAGAGTAGCTGCACAAGATAGATAATCAGACGTGGATGGATAAAAAGGTTGGAAATGTAAGTATAGCCTAATGGACACGGTGAGAGTTTCTAAGTCTTTATCTAGTAAGAACAGTTCTAGTTTTGGGCAAGATCAATTCTAGTTTTAAGTAAGATCAGTCACAGTTTTAGGCAAGATCAATTATAGTTTTAGGTATGAACAGTTGTAGTTTAAGGTAAGAACAGTTGTAGTTTTAGACAAGAACAATGCCAATGTAAGGTAAGCCATAATCCATCTGAAAAAAGACTATTTCTAGTTTTCGATAGACAGAAAGTTCTATTACTAGTTTAGAACGATTATATACTGTAATCTAGGTTAGAATAATTCTCTTTTAGGAACGTGCAGTTCAGAGATTTTGGCAAGAGCCATTCTAAATTTAAGACAGGGTTGTTTTAAAGGAATTTTTAGAACTTCACAACTCCTGTCTTTCCTTCTCATCATCCATGACAAATTACCTCCAATCGGAGGACAATGACAATTTTTTTGCTAGTTTTAACTGTACAGACGTGCTTCTACATGTACAACTGCACAACTCCATCTAGAACTGCACATTTTGTGTACAACTGCACGTTAAAAAACCCTGATTTAAGACTTCAAACGACGTTGATAAAAGAATGTAAAGTGTCAAGCTGCTATTGATCGAACAACGTGTTAGGAAGGGGAAGCGGGATTTGTATCCCTGAAGAAGAAACAGCAGAAATAGACGTTGCAGTAAAGAACGTTGGCAAAACATACTGACAGCGGAAATGGTTTGGACAGAAGAAAAATGATGGACAGCACCCAGCAGGAAACAGGAAACGGTCGAAACAATGTTGCCATCAATCACTATATTGTTACTCCTTTTGACCTTCGCCATCTTCGTCATCATCATCATCATCGTCGTCGTCATCATCGTCATCGTCGTCATCATCGGGCATCATCATCGTCGTCGTCGTCGTCATCATCATCGTCGTCATCATCGTCATCATCATCGTCGTCGTCATCATCGTCATCATTGTCGTCGTCGTCATCATCGTCGTCATCATCATCATCATCATCATCGCCATCATCATCATCATCGCCATCATCATCATCATCACCATCATCATCATCACCATCATCATCATCATCGCCATCATCATCATCATCATCATCATCGCCATCATCATCATCATCGTCGTCATCATCATCATCGTCATCATCATCATCATCATCATCGTCATCATCATCATCATCATCATCATCATCATCGTCGCCATCAGCATCATCGTCATCATCATCATTGTCGTCGTCGTCGTCGTCATCATCGTCATCATCATCGTCATCATTACCGAGTATGTCTTTTCAGCGGGAAAGAAAACATTGGAAAAATTGATGATAAATACTTAGTATACATGTATAATAATGAATGGTATAGTGGGTAGACCTTGAACTTTATCTGCGCTGTCATGTCATCGTTTGTCAGTGATGAATAATGGATTGTGGTGCACTTTGTATGTACCGTACGTGAAGTGCACTTCAATCTGCCAGTGGTCATTATAATTCGGGTTGAACGACGATCCGTCATCCTCAAATCTCCGTTTCGTCGATTCATGGGTTAAAAGTTCTGTCAAAAATCGTCGTTTCTGAAATGTTTCGAGATGAGACGCTAGAGATATTATTCTATGCTTGACCTAAATATGTTGAATACATATTTTATGGCATATGTAGAACAAGACAGCTCCTGTTTCGACTTTGTTATGTAGTCAACCGAGTAGTGATAGTTTCAAATAGATTCGTGGGTTAAAAGTTCGGTCAAAAATCATCGTTTCTGAAATGTTTCGAGATGAGACACTAAAGATATTATTCTATGTTTGACCTAAATATTTTGAATAGCCTACATATTTTATGGCATAGGTAGAACATGACAGCTCCTGTTTCGACTTTGCTATGTAGTCAACCGACTAGTGATAGTTTCAAATAGATTCATGGGTTAAAAATTCTGTCAAAAATCGTCGTTTCTGAAATGTTTCGAGATGAGACGCTAAAGATATTATTCTAGGTTTGACCTAAATACGTTGAATACATATTTTATGGCATAGGTAGAACATGACAGCTCCTGTTTAGACTTTGTTATGGTGGTCTTAACCAAGTGGTGATAGTTTCAAATGGGAATCATGAAAATGTTCCATTGTGGTGACAGTTTAAATCTTCAAACCTGGGAAGATATTGCGATATGAGTGATTGGGAGGGCTCCGGTGACGCATTGGATAACACGCTGGCATGGAGATCAACGGAACTGGGCTCGATTCTCAAAGCTCATGTACGAGAGACGCTTTTGTAGGCTGCTATTGGCGCCCTTACACTGCAGTCTGTTTATGTTGGTAGTAGTTAAGGTTTTGCTATTTAAGATAACTGCATAACTGTAACCGATTGATAACCGATTGTGGTCTGTCAACCTGATTGTTGAGTAGGGTGAACTAACATAAAGTCGGACATCAGGCAAAGTCGGACAAAATTTTTGCCGGCCTCCCACGCAGAAGAGACTTCGATCACTAGATGGCTGTATCATATATTGTATTTGCAGAGGGTCCATCTAATGATCTATACTTCACAACCTTGATGGGATCGTTGCCTAAATTTTAAGATGTCGCCTCTTTTCGATGCATGTCGATTTCTAGAGTTTTAAAATATGACATAGTGAAGCCCCTTTTTCACTGCTAAGGGTTTATGACAATGTTATTGCTGAAGAGGAAGAATTTCAATTTTTTCCCCGACAGATTACAGCATAATATATGTTTTGCGTAACTTGTTTGAGCGATATTGAATTGGTCTCATGGTTGAAACTAGGGCTGTTTGCTGTCCGACTTTAGTATACATGCGTTTGAGTCGGACAAAATTATTACACCCTGCTGAAATGTGTCCGACTTTAACAAAACGAGATCCACGCTAATGCTTATTATAATGATAATTATAGTTTTACATGTAAGGAATGTTTCAGATATTAGAAAAGTTTGTTCTTTTCAACTTTTTCATGGATCTGTCCATTAGTCGAGTTTATGTAGTGTATATACCTGCCTTGCAGCTAAGTTTTTCATGCTCGTCTGATGCATAAGTCTTCTGTTATGAAGACCCCATAGTAGGCCTAGTTTAGGTCACTAAGGTTGCGACAGCCTTCACTGAGTTGCTTAATAAAGGTCTTGCAAACTGCTCTTAGTAGATGTTCTGTCAACTGTAGCCTACAAACATTGCTGGAACGAAAACAATGGCGGACTGTGACGATTGAACATTTAGTATGTTCCTTAGTGCAACCTTTGTATTGAATGTAGGTAGGCCTATACTGACATTCGGTTGATTTGATTTAAGTTACTTTCAATGTTAAATGTTATCTTTCAGTTAAATTAGGCACTGATCTTGTTGAAAATCGTTTAGTTTATGGATTGCCAGACTCTATCAACATAAGGTCGTATAAGTGAAAATTGTTTAGTTTATAGATTGTCCGACTTTAACAACAAATTGTTCAGTTTATTGATTGTCCGACTCTAACAACATAAGATCATATAGGCATATTATGTTGTCCGAGTTTGCCAACTAAAGTGTCCAGCTTTAACTGAAAAACCGAAAAGTCAAATTTAGTCAGCTCGCAGTACTTGACACACTCCTGGTCGAGTTTATATAAAATTGGCCAGGTCTAACTGACTGCATTAGTTGAATGAGATGATAAGCTATACAACACACTTTAAATTTTCTATATATGACTTTCCGTTACGGTGTGGCGTCGGTCTGAACAAAAAGTGTCCGACTTTATGTTAGTTCACCCTAAGTCTTAAACCAAGAAAAATTACTATGACAGTTCCAAGCTCTAGTCTTTTAGGGTTCCAACGCGTCAAGTCATGTGGTGCTACGATTGACTGGCTCGTTCATTAGTAGCCTAACTGTAACTGCCATCAAACTTCAACCAAATGCAATAGAAATTAGGGACCATGAGCGGAGTTTATCAGGGGCTAGGGGGCTAGGCCCCCCCAAGAAGGCCCAGATTCAACTTTTTTACCATGAAAATGGTATCCTTTTCGGGGTTAGCTCCTCCCAAGAAGACCAAGACTCGGGGTTAGCCCCCCCCCCCCCAAGAACGGAAACCAAACTCCGCCCATGTTAGGGACGAATTAAACGAGAGCAACACCAAAGTTAACGAAGCAGCAAGGCAACGGTCATCATGGGCTAGAAGGTAGTCGATGGCGACCTTTGGCTTGCAAGACCATTAGACCTACATGAAAGGAAACGACAAAGTGGGAAAGGGTTTTAAACCAGCACCAAGCAATGCAACTCGAAGACATAGATATGAATTGTTAAGTGGCTATAGAAGGAACATCACGGCATGAATTCCTCAGTACAAGATTTATAGACTCTTGGGATGGCAGGAGGCTACTCTCTGAGTGTCTGCTGCTAGAGTTTAAAGGGGAAGCTAAGAAAATGGGTTACTAAGCCTTAGGGTGAATCGGCATCGGTTCTGACATAGACAAATGAACCACTTAAAACTTTTTATTGTGATATGTTATTATAATAGGCAAAATGAGTGACTATTTCGAAGAACCATTGGTCACTTTGAAAGTATAAGTCGCGTTTTGACGAAACGAGTTGTGATTGGCTATACTTCTCAGCCAATGGCGTCTACGCAATTATAGGCAACGACGGTTTTTACAGCAGGCTACAGCCCATATATTATGAAACTAATGAAAACGGTATTGTCTGTTCCCCCCATTCTCTTGGAAATGCGAGAAGCATTTCCATGAATCCTTTTCTCATTTCCGTTAAAAAGAAGAATAGACATTAAAGAAAGCAGAATCTCCATATCATTTGGATTCAATAGCGGGTATAATTATGTGAGCGGCTCAAAACAACGGCGAATTTCAATATGATAGGTCGATCCGAGACAGAGCGCGCAGTGCGCACCGCCCGGTTAGAACGAGAACCATTACGGTCGGCCTTAATCCTCGAAAACCGACTCCGAACCAATGTCGTTTATATGCTAATTTGCCCCTTCTGCACCGAGACGCTGTTGCTTTCTCGAAACCGTCTCGAGATTTGTCGGAGGCTAAAGACTTTCAGCCTCGAATCTTCGGGTGTTAGACGCGGTCGTCTGGCATATTTTATTTCCTACTTCGCGTTTATTGTACCGCGTTTAATACGGGACTTACGGGTATAGGCATAATTGCATGCAAAGCTAGAAATCAGAAGATATCAGTTGGAGAGCAGATATTCAAAGAAGAAGACATTATCCGAACACAGTAAATTTCTGGAATCCTTAGATGAATGTCATGCGTAAATTTCGGGCAGGCAAGAAGTGTGGAGAATTGTTAACTTGTAGAATGGTAATGATGATGATGCCGTCCATCCTCATACCTGAGGGTCGGAGACCAGAGGCAACGACAGCAGCTTCATCCATTCTTCTCTGTCCTGCGCTCGTATGGCACAGTCCACAAGTGATAGTCCGGTCCAGTCACATACATCATCCATCCAGCGCCTCCTTGGTCCTCCCCCTTTCTCTGGTTCCCTCAATTCGTCCATGCAGAATGGCTTGGACGATATAGTACTGTTTCAATATTAGGACGGCAAACCTTCCACGGTTCTCCGAGGCTGTCCTCAAATCGGCTGGACTGCCCAGGATCCTGGCTTCATTCAATGTTGTCAAAGAACTTGAATTGATATAATCCACTTCGCCAATTTTATCATGTTTCTTTCGTACATTCGTTTCATACACTCCACATAGCCAGCAAGAAGAAAACAGTACTCTATATTCGATCGGCCTGCTCAGTGGACTCTTTTAAATCCCTGATAAAAACATACTTGCTCACTATAGGGTTTATCCCGCATGTTAGCTGCTTGCAAGGCGCCCTCGAAACGGCCCGGATATGTTACGGCGCCATATAAATTGTCGTAATTATCACTATTATTATTAAAACACTTGCATGTGCACCTGTTATATCGCTCCTACGAGAATACTACTCAGAAGCGCTCCCAGCGCAAACACCGAATCGGAGTTTCACGCCGAAGCGTTGACCAATTGTAATTGTAATTTTGTAATAAATTGTAATTGAACACTTATAAAGCGCTGCTCGCAGATTCAGTAGCGCTCCCGACCCAAGTTAGCGCTCCCGCTATCAAATAGTATATATAGTCTTCAGGCGTTTACGAAACAGAGGAAGGAATTGCGAGTGAATGACTTGCCCGAGGTCCCTACTAATATAATAGGCGGCTTGAGGCAGAGTGGAACCTGCAACCCTCCGGCTGCAAAGCAACGCACATACCAACTACTCCATCGCGCCTCACGATGAGTAGAGATTCTGAGTGGCCGAGTGGGTTGGTAGGCCGCTCACCACGCCGACGACCCGGGTTCGATTCCCGGTCGGTCGTTTTATCAGAGATTAATTTCTCGGATCTTTACTGCGGGTGGCTCGGTCGCAATATAAACGTGGAGTGAGAGGTTGTACGCTGCCTCCGACACTAATCATCTTCGATATGAAAAAGTGTCGTTAAGCCCGAAGTACACACACTCTATGATGAGTAGGCTACGGCCTATAATATTAATCCGCGCAGCCACGTAACACGCGATCACCCTTTGCTAAAGACATTGAAAGAGAGAGACTGACCATCTTTTGGCAAGCCTCGTTGAGATCTCGATAGAGGAAGAGATCGCCATCTGCAAACGACGGAGGACACTTTGCGAGCGATGCGTCCTTTGAATTGCACGTGATCATCTGCGCAGTAGTCGTCCGGTCACGTGATATCTCCAGAGTTATGCTGTAGTAGTCCGGAACCGGGTTTCTACAGAATACAGCGCTACATAAGACAAAGGAATTGGGTGGGACAATTGCTAAGAGGTGACTCACTGCAGAAAGAAATAATTGAAGGAAGATAGGAGGGCAAGAGGTGCAGAGGAAGACCTAGACAAAAAACTGCTGTACGGGATGATGGAAGAGGGATACAGAGAACTGAAGGACATGGCACAACAGCGTGAAACGTGGAGATATTGGATGTTTAGACCTGCCGCTTGGCAGAGAACCTAAAGAAGAAGACAGCGCTATAAAATATAAGTATCTGTGTGCTACTACGAGAACTACTGGATAAAGAGATCCAAATGGAAGTGCCATGAACTCGTATATAGTTTGTTTGTATGTGCACTTGTTATAGCGCCCCTTCAGGCTTTCCCTACTCAGAGGTGCTCCAGAATGCAGCGCTGAACAATTGCAATTGAAAGACTTGCCCAGGGTCTCTACCAGGGGACTTGAGGTGGATTCGAACCTGCATCCCTTCGGATGCAAGGCGACGAACATACCACCCTGCCACACAAAATTAATAGTAATTTGGTGTTGGTGATTTGAAGACGGTTATTCACGATGACGCTGACGAAGATGATAATCGTTGCCATGACTACGGTTGTCATGACTACTGTCGTCATGACTACGGTCGTCATGGCAACGATGACGCGTCAGATGAAGCACCTGCAGAAGTTGCGCAGGATGTGCTGGAACTTGGCTTTGTCTTCGCTGTTGTTTGGATTGCTCAGCATGTAGCTGTTGTCGCTCTCGCGGTCCACGTCGACGTACTCCGGAATGAGATGGACGTCGTGGATCCCGATGTTCACCTGGAGTCCGGACTCGCGGTCCCACAGGAAGTCCGACGCCTGCGTCGAGTCCGTCACGTAGTAGGTCGTCTCAAGGTTTCGCGTGTTGTGAAGGTCTTCGGCGACGACGTTCGAGGACGTTGAGACGGTCAGACCTACATCAATAAATCAATCAATTCATCAATCAATCAATCAATCAATTCATCAATCAATCAATCAATCAGTCAGTCAGTCAGTCAATCAATCAACCAATCAAGCAGTCAATCAATCAGACAATAAATCAATCAATCGATCGATCGATCAATCAATCAGTTCACTTTATTGCAACTAGCAAAGTCAGGCAAGATGAGGCAATTAATGGTAATCTGTCTATTTATTTATTTCTCTTATTTTCTATAATGATATAGCGCCCATTCAAGTTTTTTACACAGAGGCGCTTCCGATTACAGAGCGAAAACTGCATCGGAGTTTCACGCCGAAGCGCACGAGTGACTGAGAGTGAATGACTTGCAAAAGGTCCATGCATGGTGGCTTGAGGTGGATTCGAACCTGAGAGGGAGAGGTAGAGGGGAAGGGAAGGTGTAATGGAGGTAGGTAGGGAGGGTGGTTGGATCCTCTTTTCAGCCACAGCAACGCGAGACCGGGTACGCTAGTATTAAATAAACGCAATGTCAGATAATGCAATGTTAATCGAGGTAATGCAAAAAAAGACTTGGTGTACGATCATGAAAGTGTTTTCAGACGGTGCGCTAATCTACCTCCCCGTTTTAATACGCCTTCAAAGAATTGCAAGGATGAGGTTTACATGTAGTTATAACCGGAGCCAATCCATTACTGGTTTGACCTTGCTTTGGTCCGGGTTCTTTTTCCAGATAAAAATCACGCAGTGAGACGACTAAAATCCGGATAGAGTAAGTGACAGTAAAACATAATAGAACACAGAGAAGTAAGCTTACATAAACTAAGCTTGCACTGCGTGCGTAGTAAAGTCAAGACCAGTTGGAAATTGAAGGGGCAATGATGCAATGCGAGTGTGCCGATAGCAATTTTTATAATAATCGTTGTTTTGTTAACATAATATTTACCCAATTTTAACCTGAAATGTGATGCATTTATTATTTTTTTATTATAGACCTAAATATCCGAAATGTTTAAGAGTCGCAAAGAAAGCCTGCATCATTGACACTACTAGATCGAACTAATTGCGCAATACAAAAGTAGTTCGATCTGTTGCGGATCCAGGCACAAGTCCTGAGAGAGAATAGTTGTTGTCGTTGGCATAGAATCGGGATAGGTCAGCTTCTATTATTAGCTGCTCCTTCGGAATGGACCGTATAATTACACCAGTCTTTGAGTCGTGATCTCTGAGAGGGGCAATGCATATTGTATAAGTGCAATGAATAAATGTATGAATGAATTCGCTTGAGAATTATACCTTCGTAAGAAGCAGGTACCATCGAGTCCTCTTTGAAGTCGCCGCCTGCCAGATGGGTGGCCGCTACAAGAACAAAAGAATGTAAGACTGTAGATGCTAACATGGAGTTCCCAGAATATTGGCGAGGTATCGCTAACATACGCACCATTTCCCCGAGTAATACGTTCTTCCCACCCCCGAAAACAATCGACCAAAAGGACATAAGATTATTAATATTTTCAACGTATGCAGTTCAACGGATTATTTGTTATGTTTTCCTGGAATTCCGACCGAAATACGAACAAAATCGTCAGATAAATTGGAGCTCAAAGGGTGTCAACGTTGTCTGGCTTAGTGGTAGACCTATCCTCCCCCAACGGCCGTTTTCCCCGCCCCCATAAACCTGAATCCCATAAAAGTTGACGGATTAGATTAAAATCAGCGGGTGCACCATTACATAATTGCATTTTATAGGCAATACTATGTAGCCTATTACAATTATCTATGTGAATGAAAATATAAGAATAATATGCTCGAATAAACCTGTGTAATGTTTGTATGTGCACTTGTTATAGCGCCCATTGAAGCAAACTACTCAGAGGCGCTCCCGAATGCAGAGCGGACACTGCATCAGAGTTTCACGCCGAAGCGCTGAGCAATTGTGAGTGAAGGACTTGCCCAAGGTCCTTACGCGGCGAGGTGGATTCGAACCTCGACCCTTCCGGCTCCAAGGCAACGACGTCACCACTACACCACCGCGCCTCACATGTGTGTCTATAACGCTTGCATGTAACAGTTACTTTGTACATATATTTTTTCTGTGCATGCATATCGGCCATGTAGACCAATAAGAATCAGTGGTGTTTATATAGCGCCGTAATCCTTCTCAGCATCGTCATCATAGTGGCTTCCAGGAAACGCCATTGAATCACTTGAATCAGTTGAATGAGAAGATGTCATCTCATGCTGAGATGGGATTGTTGGTCGTACGAGAAGAATCAAGGATAACGACGAACCACACACACACACACACACACACACACACACACACACACACACACACACACACACACACACACACACACACACACACACACACACACACACCATCGTCGATCTGCGCTCATTGTGTGTGTGCGTGTGGGGTTGCTCTATGCGTGTATGTATAAATGTATGTGTGCGTATGTATAAGTGTATTTGTGTATGTATAAGTGTATGTGTGCGTATGTATAAGTGTATTTGTGTATGTATAAGTGTATGTGTGTGTATGTATAAGTGTATGTGCAAGTGCCTGTGCGTGTATGTGTAGGTGTATGTGTGTGTATGTGAGTGTATGTATAAGTGTATGTATGTGCCTGTGCGTGTATGTGTAATTGTATGTGTGTATTTGTGTACGTATAAGTGTATGTGTGTGTATGTGCGTGTATGTGTAGGTGCTTGTGTGTGTCTGTGCGTGTATGTGTAGGTGCTTGTGTGTGTCTGTGCGTGTATGTGTTGGTGACTGTGTGTGTATGTGAGTGTATGTATAAGTGTATGTATGTGCCTGTGCGTGTATGTGTAATTGTATGTGTGTATTTGTGTACGTATAAGTGTATGTGTGTATGTGTATGAGCCTGTGTAGGCATGTGCATGTATGCGTAGGTGGCTGTGTGTCTGTATGTGTCTGTGTGTGTCTCTGTGTGTGCATGTGCGCGTGCGTCCGTGTGTATCTGTTTGTGTATGTGTCCGGGTGTGCTTGCGTGTCTGTGTGCGCTTGTGGGGAGGGATGGGGCTGGAGATTGGGGGGGGGGGCGACTGGCGGTGTGGCGCTTTATCAGAGTGACAGTCTGTTTACAAATTGCCCGTAAGCAACGACGTTCTTCCGATATATCCCGGACAGAGACGGAGATAGAGCGAGGGAGATATATTGATGAGAGAGGGAGAGAAAGATAAAAATGGAGAAAGGAAGAGAGGGATGGATAGGGAGAGGGAGAAGGGCGATTTATAAGAGAGGGAAAGATAAAAGGGTGAGGATGAGAGAGAGCGAGAGGGATGGAGACAGTCTGATGAGACAGGGAGCGGCACAGAGAGATCAAGAGGGGGTAGGGAGAGAGGGAGCGAATGGAGAGGGAGGTGGGTAGTGAAATGGAAATGGAGAGGGAGAAGTTTTGGGAGCGGGTGAAGAAGATAGAGCGAGGGAGATATATTTATGAGAGAGAGGGAGGAAAATTTAAAAAGGGAGAAAGGGAGAGAAAGATATAGTGGGAGAGAGAGAGGGGTGTGGAGTGAGAGGATAGATCGATGCGAGAGGGAGAGGAAGATGAAAGGGTTAGGGAGAGAGGGAGCGAGAGGGATGGAGATAGGTTGTTGAGACAGGGAGAAGGAGATAGAGATATAAAGAGGGATAGATGGTGTTAGTGCGAGAGGCATGGAGAGGGATAGGCATAGACGTAGAAGACGGGGTCTAGGGGGTGGAAAATGCCCCCACCCCAAATTTCGGGCAAGTCTGATTTTTCGGGCAAGCAAATTTGGAAAATAAAGAAATTTTTAAAAATTCGGGCAAAAGTACCGGATGACTAAAAAAGGTCGTCAGAACTTTCGGGCAAACGTAACGGGAATTTTTCTCAAGATTTCGGCCGGATGAAAACAAAATCGGGTAAAAGTCTCATTTTTTGCCCCCCCCCCCTGCTGAAATGTCCCCTACGCCTATGGGGATATGGATAAGAAAATGAATAATGAAAGGGAGAGGGTGTGATAGAGGTAGAAGAAGAGCGAGGAAGCAGAAGATAGAGATGGAGAAGGGAGGGGCGGAGATCGAGAGGGAAAGGGAGAACAGTGATGCGAACAGATATGGAAATTGAGAGAAATGTTCAGAGGGAATATGGTGACAAAGAAATATGACGAGAATTTATAGTGAGAGTCTAGGGAGGGTAAGGTGGGGGCAACGAAGAAATGATGGGGCAGAGGCAGATACATGTAGATGAATGGATGATAGGGTGAAAGATGGGGAGAGGTAGAGATTGAGGGAGGGAGAAAAGACAGAGTGCCAGTGAAAGATGGCGTGAGTCATAGTGAATGAGAGGCGAAGGAGGGCAAGCGAGTGAGAAGAGTGAAGGTATAGTAGAAGGCAGGAGAGAAATCCAACAGTCGAGGAAAGGGAGAGGCGGAGAGGAGAGGAGAAGAGAGGGAAGCGGAGTGGAGGGGAAAGCGGACGGATGTGAGGATAGCGAAGAGGGAGAGAATAGATGGGGAGCGGAGGAAAGAAGAGGAGAGGGAAGGGAGAAGCAGATATTAGAGGGAGGTTAGGACATAGGAGAGGAGAGGAGAAGGCAAAAGAGAATGCGCATAGGCAAGGAAATGGAGATGCGAAAATGAGAGGTGAGGATAGAGAGAGCGGAAAACGGAGGAAGTGAGGGAAGAAACGGGGATGGAGGGAAGGAGAGGGAAGGAGAGAGAATAAGAGGGACAGAAGGAGAGGGAAGAAGAGAGAGAGAGAGAAAGAGAGGGAAGGAGAGGGAAGAAGAGGAGGGAAGAAGAGGCAAGAAGAGAGAAAGAGAGGGAAAGAGAGGGAAGAAGAGGAGGGAAGGAGAGGGAAGGAGAGAGAGAGGGAAGGAAAGAGAAGGAGAGGGAAGAAAAGGGAGGGAAGAACATGGAGAGGGAATGAGATGGAAAGAAGGAGAGGGAAGGAGAGGGAGGGAAGGAGAGGGAAGAAGAGAGAGAGAGAGAAAGAGAGGGAAGGAGAGGAAGAGAAGGAGAGGGAAGGAGAGTGAGGGGGAAGGAAGGGTGAGGGATAACTGGTTGTTTTCGGACTCTTCTTCTTCGTGGTGTTAATTAAGAGTCGACGACGGGCGAGAGAGATTGGCGAACGAGAAGCGAATGAGAAAGGCTGATCAATCAGAGAAAGGTTTCTAACTTCGTCTCACATCCAACCAACCAACAACAACGTGATTCCATGCAGTATGCTTCGTTCTTCTCTTTTCGATACTCGATGATCTCTTCTCTGATGTCTACAAAGCCATTTGAACCTATGCTTGAGTTTCTCTTAATCTCTCCTAATGTCTGTGTAAATCTTCCTAAAGTTTCCTTGGATCTCCTGTAAAATTATTATCTTCATTTTAAAGCTGCATGACTTTGTATCTACATGACATTGTAGATATGAACTGAAAAATCTGCCTAAATCTATCTATCACGAGAGTGTCTCTCGCGCGCTCTCGCTCTCTCTCGCGCTCTCTCGCTCTCGCTCTGCCTGTCTCTGTATCGGTCTCTGTATCTGTCTGCCTGTCTCTGTCGCTATATCAATGTCACTCTCGTTCTTTTTTTCTTTCTTCCTATGTGTCTCATAACTTCTTTCTTTCTTCCTATCTGTCGCTCCCCTCACTTCCCTCCTCCTTCCTCTCACTCTTCGTCTCTCTTCCTCATACTCTCTCTCCACAAGTATCTTTGTTTGAATGCCTCTTTTCTGTCTGCCTGTCGGTCTGTCTTTCATTGTCATTTGCAAGTGTCTGTCATTACAGTGTCTTGGCTAATAACTTCCTCTCTGTTTGTTTTTCTACCCGTCTCTCTCTCTCTCTCTCTCTCTCTCTCTCTCTCTCTCTCTCTCTCTCTCTCTCTCTCTCTCTCTCTCTCTCTCTCTCTCTCTCTCTCTCTCTCTCTCTCTCTCTCTCTCTCTCTCTCTTTCTCTCTCTCTCTCTCTCTTTCTATCTCTGTTTCTCTGCCTCTCTGTCTTTCTGTCTGTATGTATGTCTCTCTCTCCTGGTATGTCTATTTGTCTACCAATATCAATGTCTGCCATGACTATCTGTATATTAACTGCCTCTCTGTCTGTCTATTCGTCCCTCTCTTTCTTTCTATATCTGTATCTCTGTCTCTTTCTCCTGGTATGTCTATTTGTCTACCAATATCAATGCATGTCATGACTATCTGTCTATTAGCTGCCTGTCTGTCTGTTTGTCTGTCTGTCTCTCACACACCCCGTTTAAACGTCACCCAAAATCGGACAGCTCATCCGCCCATTGCGCACGTATGTTCATCACATCAGTCTAATCGATACGACGCTGCGATCAAGTCATCGATTGCAGCTCGCAAAGGCAATTGCATCGACGATTGCAACCGAGACAATTCACCCGTTCTTCTTCCATTTATCGACGAGCAAGAGGAAGAGGATGCAGCGGTGGCGATGGAGTTTATTCTGATGCGACTGTTGCTGCGGCAGGGAGAAGAAGAGGAGAAGGAAGAGGAGGAGAAGGAAGAGGAGGAGAAGGAAAAGGAGGGGGAGGAGGAAGGAGAGGAAGAGGAAGATGAGGAGGAGGAGGAGGAGGAGGGAGAGGAGAAGGAAGAGGAGGCGGAGGAGGAAGAGGGAGAGGAGGAGGAAGAAGATGAGGAGGAAGAAGAAAAGAAGGAGAAGGAGGAGAAGAAGGAGGAGGAGGAGTAGAAGGAGGAGAAGAAGGAGAAAGAGAAGAAGACAGAGAAGGAGAAGGAGAACGAAAAGAAGGAGAAAGATAAGGAGAAATAGAAGGAGAAAGAGAAGGAGAAAGAGAAAGAGAAGTTGAAAAAGAAGGAGAAGGAGAAGAAGAAGTATAAAAGGAAAAGGAGGAGAAGAAGAAGGAGGAGGAGAATAAGGATCGTGAGAAGGAAGAGGGGGTGAGAAGAAGAAGAGGAGGAGGAGGAAGAGGAGACGGAGGAGGAGGAGGAGGAAGAGAGGTGGGATGAGAAGAGGAGAAGGAGAAAAAGAAGAAGGAGGAGAAGAAGAAGTCTTCCGGATGTTGTAGGTCGGATGGAGCACACAAAGAAAGAATCGATGCGCTGGCCTCCCGTCAGAGAGTTCGTCTTGGCTTTTATAGCGAAATGATTGTGTAATTGTGTGTCGTGTTGCGCAAATCTTCAGCCTTATGCGTGCAACTTTTAGTAGTTGACGAACCAGCTGTGGCTTAGACTTGCCATCTGTGGTCACCTCTTGCCATGTACAGTAGTTACATGTAAATGGCAATAACAAGCCTGCTCTGACTAACAGTGCCACATTTTGACGCCACGGTCTTGCCGTCTTTAGTTTGTCTAGGAAACGAGTAACCTCAACTTGCATTTGAAGACTTTTCTCGCCAAGTGCAACTTTGTTTTTGAGAATAGATGCAGTCCTTAGATCATAATGCAATGAATTGCCTCGAATTGTCAATGATTCTGTAGGTTTCTCTTGCCACGTGCAAGCCTGTTGGCAATAGCGTGACAACAAAATAATGAAGAAAATGTAACAAAAAAATTTCCGTTTCTATTCTACTCAGAAATGCCGTTTTTTTGCTTCTTATTTTCGTATAATTTTGTTTTTTTTCTCCTCCATTTTTGTACTAGATCATAATATTTATTTATTTAATGCCTTTTAAAATAATTATTATTATTTATTTTACTTTCATCAGATATTCTTAAGCTGTCACCTCACTTAAAAGAATTCGGTTAATTCAGATCAGCATTTCACTTTTTTATTTACTGTTTACTAAAAATATTTAGTCATTAAATTTTGCTGGTGATTAAAATCAAATTGCGTATACAAGGTTTCCAATTTAAGCTGTACATAGTAGGCTACAAGCAAGATGTAACAAAGTCCAATTAGTTTTAGTTTTCGTTTTCTCGTTTTTACGGTCTTTTTAAACCAAAAAACTCGTTTTTGCTCCGCTTTTATGCGGTCATTTTAGTTCTAAACATCTATGCAAATGGCAATACAACGGCGATAGACATCTGCTGTGCCATAGATAGCCTACAAGTGGTAATGTCATTGTCGGCATGAAAACACAACAGCCAGCCATAAACCATTGTTGAAAAGCCGGTCTATAATACTAGCTGGTCGTCACTTTGTCGCTTCAGGTGCGGCCAGCAGTCTCAGCTGGTCAAAGTCCACTTACTCATACATGGTGTGCCGATAGAAAGGCAATGAAATGTAAAACAAGACATAGGAACGGAATTTACGGAGCGCACGGTATATAGAGGGCTCCGTGTTTTTGTCCACTGTGTCGTCGCCGCGAAACAATCTGCATTAGCTTTTGAGGGATGATCCCTATGGGATCCGTAGAGAACGAAGGGCGAATGGGATGCTGGGGGATCAGGAGGAAGATGAGAAATTGCAAGAGAGAGAGACAAGGCAAGGATGGGGAGGGGTAAAACGGGTAGGCAGTAGCAGGAGGAGGAGGATAATGAGGAGGAAGAGGAGAAGTGGGAAAGAATCGGGTGCGAGTTGAGGAAAAATACCATGACTGCAAAATGGCAATGCCATGGGGTAAGTGGTAATACCGTGGTCACAAAACGGCAATACCAATGCTGCAAAATGGCAATATTGTGGCTAGAAATGGCAACAACGTGTCTACAAATGGCCACGGTAATGTACCCTACGAGAGTATAGATCGGCGAACCCAGCTGAGCCTCTGCTTTCCCTATCGCGGACTTATATCCAAGAGCGTCGTTCATTCGCAGGTCCTACAACCTGCGTCATTGCCTTGGAGCCGGAAGGTTCGAGGTTCGAATCCACCTCGCCGCGTAAGGACCTTGGGCAAGTCCTTCACTCACAATTACTCAGCGCTTCGGGGTGAAACTCCGGAGCAGTGTTCGCTCTGCATTCGGGAGCGCCTCTGAGTAGAGAGAGCTTGAAGGGGTGCTAAAACAAAATGCACATACAAACAACCTCCCTGTATGTTTCTTAAGATCCTGAAGACTGTCTTCTTTAGCCGTGGTTGAACCGAGAGCGCTTCTGAGTATTCTACCTTGAAGTGGCGCTATATAAAATCTCCAAAAAAAATCAATAAATAATGGAGGTGGGAAAGAAAGAGCAGAGTAGAGGACAAAGCGGAAACTGGGGAAGCGGAATGTGTGCGTGTGTGTATCTACGCTCGCATCTCTAATATTCTCTATTCTTGTGTAGATCTATGTTGGTACAATGAATGACAATAAATCATTCCTTGATGGATCGTCATTGTCCGGCGCTTAGCCTGTCTTGAGTCGAGTTTTCCGGTTTTCATGACATTGTGTATGGATGCGCATTCTATTCTATTTCTATTCTATTCTATTCTATTTTCTATTTCTATTCACGGATTTATAAAGCGCCTCTCACAGTGCAACCGGATCAGAGACTCTCGAGTGCGAAGAGCTCCTAGAAAAGGAACAGTCTTCTAAAGCAGCGTACAGAAACCAGACGATTATTATAGCTCAGCACGAGTTATAGCCGGAAGGTCATTCCATAGCAAAGGACCGACATATGCAAAGACTCGTTGCAGTGCTGTGGCAGTCCGAGACTATGGCACAATCATGGTACATGATTCTATGTATGTATTTTGAAACCTCCAAATAAGCATAATTCCTAACTTCAAATTGATCTCCATAAACACCATATAGGCTACTTCTGACTTCTAATGGTAGCCTTTGACCTGTGGCAGCAGTCCGAGACCGTGGCACATGATTCTATGTACATGTAGCCTATATACACCAACAGTTTACTCGTCTTTTGAATCCTCCAACCTACAAGCTTATAGTTCCTAATCTTTAAAATGATTCCCATAAACACGATATGCTTCCGAACTTCCGAAGATTAGGCTATACATAAATTTGGAATGGTAACCTTTGACCTGATACAACACTGTCAATAAAATTCGTGCGTAGAGCCGTAGCCAGGATTTTTAACGGGAGGAGGGGGGCTGGGGTGGAGATTACTCGATGCAGAAAAAGCCGAATCAAAACTGACTAGAGTAGCTTCCGCAACATTATCATAATTAGATCATCGGCTTGAACTGCTCTATTGTACACTTTCACATAGAAATATAAGAGCTTCAAAATTAAAACTCCACTGAGTTCTTACGTCGTGTTTGAATAAATACAATTTTCAAATTTTCATTATTTCATTTGGGTGGGGGTCACACGTCACAACACCCACCCTCCTAGATTCGGCCTTGCTTGGCCTTTCAACGACAGCATTTGACCGTTTACGGCACTCTCAGTCGGTCCCATACGGTACGCCACTGTTAACCAATTTCAAGTGGCACGTCCAGTAGCGGCTAGCCCACTTGCCTTGCCTTCAACCTTCCTCGACACGAGGGTTGGTCGCATTTTGGACAATTCTTCTCCATCTTCTCCTGTCTTCGGTTGCTCTCAACAATTCCTCTGTTGATAATCCCGTCCATTCACACATGTTGTCCTACAACCTCTTCCTAGGTCTTCCTCTTGATCTTGCTCCGGAACCGTTCCTTGCATAAATTCTTTCTGTTATACAGGGCCGTAGCAAGAACGAACGTGGCCCCCTCCGAGCATAATGTCCGAAATTTCTGACGACCTTTTTTTAGTCATTCGGCCAAAATGTCAGGAAAATTTCATCAATTCGCCGTCCAAAAAGTTGATGACTTTTTTGGCCAAAATCTCGAAAAATTTTTAAATTCGCCGTCTGAAAAGTTGACGACTTTACCACTATTTAATATGTAAGTTCTTCATTATGTGTATTGAGGACGGCGGCTTAGGAACTTCTGCTTATAGCCACCCGACGATTTACTGCCAGCCATTAATTTCTCGAGACTGATTATAATCGGGAGTGTAGCTTTCGTCTTCATGTTGCGCTCTCAATTGCTGGCTCTACATAAATGCATCGCTAGTTCTGACAAGAAGTAATTAGTCGGCCATTACATCGTTGCATGGTTCGCCCACTCGCCGCTCGACGGCGCCACCGCATCGCGCAGGCGCATACGAAATGGCGCCAATAAAGTTGAATTAACATAGAGATGAGGAGATAAGAATAAGTAGGGAGTTGAAGAGAGACAGAGGGGCGGGCGGGTGGACAGGAAGCAGAGCGACACGAGTAGGGTGTAGAGGGAGAGAGAAGAAGGACATAAAGAAGAAGAGGAACAGATGTGAAATGAGGGAGAGACTGACAGACAGACAAACATAGACACAGACAAATACAAATATAAAAAAGGACAAACCAATATGCACACAGACAAACTGACAAATAGAGCAACAGACAGACAGACAGACAGACAAAGAGTCAGCCACTCAGCCAGCCAAACTGACAGACTGGCAATATCACAGATACAGATACAAACAGACAGACGAACAATCAAGTCAATTCCATTCTTTATTGGTCTGCTTGAAAACAACAAGCGAACGCAAAAAACGCAAAGATAATTGAAAGAAATAACTTACAAGTATCACAGTTGGTTGAACATTAATTTATTAGATGACTTAATTAGGTCATTCATATGACATTGTGGATTCGCAATGCACGTTTTACGATTTTCACCAATCAGAGAATGTAAGGTGAGGGATTACTTAATAGACCTAATAGTAAAAAGAGGATTGAAGTAGCAAGTTAGCCTGCTGCGTGATAGATGTGAAGTTATAATAAGGTAAAACTCGTGCAGTACAATAGATAGAACACAATATTGGAGACTCAAAAAAGTGAAAATAGTCAATCTCAATTGTATAATTTTGATCGTAGCAGGATTTAACCCTTTACCAGTTCATTTTTAAATTTTAAGCCCGTTTTCAGCGGATATTCTCGGGGCAAACGGGTAATACTTTAATCTAGTACTGCAGCTTGGGGAATCTGGTAGTAGGCCTAAATTTGTCACTTTTATATCCGACGAATTTTTTAGTACGTGCTTTTTCTGAGGGGAGGGGTGTTTTGAGTAGAGTTTTTGGGGATGGATAGTGGTACGTATATA
>OX243822.1:29822978-29857978 GCA_945859605.1 Lumbricus rubellus | reverse complement strand
CGGGTATGCAACGTGTAGGCCTACAGTGTACACACCTCAGGGGGAAAAACCGCATCGTGTGCACTGTACAGTACTGGCCTCCGAAAACCAAGATACACGATAGTACCGGGTATGAGCTTACAGCGTGACTATACTCACATCACAAAGAATTCAATTTGGACAAAATGTGCGAGAAATGAATTTTGAGCGAGAAAATAGGCAACAATTCACTAAAAGTGGTGTTTTTTGGATTTTGGTCTGTCGTAACAAGAAAAGCAGGTGATGACTTTAAAAAGGTCGTCGTGATGACTTTAAAAAGGTCGTCAGAACTTACGATGACTAAAAATGGGCGTCAGAAAATTTTCCGCTCAAAAAGTGGAATAGATTTTTCGGCCGGCGTGTTACAGTACTCACCTCAAAATTTACCACAACAGCCCTGGTGCTAGCCCGAAAATCTTTGAACATGTGGCAGTAGCAGAATCAATGGTAGTAGCAGCAGCAGCAGCAGTAGTGGTATAGTAGGCCTAGCAGCTGCAATGTCAGCAGGGCTGAAAGTGAGCCGGGTGTGTCGGGGTCTGTGACCCAGCATTGATTTTCGTGACCTGCTGGTGCCGGGTATCAGCCGGTTCGCGTGTTTAACGATTTTGGAAAAAAAATAAAAGAATAGGTAAAAATTAAATGATTTTTGAATTTTTTGGCAAATGACTGAAAAAGTGTTGTCATAAAATTAATATTTTCGGCTCAAATTCGTCTGGTCAACCGCCAATAGTAAAACTCGGAAACTTTTCCAAACCACTTTCAGCCCTGATTGTCATTGGCAGCAGCAGTAGCAATATCAATAGTATATTATTATTATAGCAGATGTAAATCAAGTACTTACGAAAACACTTTGTGTCTGCATCTGCGTTGCAGGATCTGACTTCATAACTCGTCTCATCGCACGCCTTGCATTCTGTTGGAAAAAAGACAACAACACTACGTACAGTAAGAATTTATGTGTCTTCTAAAACTTTATAGTGAAAACGTATCAAAATGCACGAGAGACCAAAAATTGCAGTACGAGACAAAGAGGGATATTGAAAAAGCCAAAGACGGACAATTACAGATTATAGTCAACGAATGATATACTATGTGGGAGAGACAGACAGACAGACAAAGAGCGATCAAGGAGATAAAGACAGAGACAGACAGAGACAGAGAATGAGAGAGAGACAGAGACAGAGGCAGAGACAGAGACAGATACAGAGAATGAGACAGAGAATGAGAGAGAGAAAGAGAGACAGAGACAGAGAATGAGACAGAGAATGAGACAGAGACAGACAGAGAAAGAGACAGACAGAGGAAGTCAAACAAAGAGAGCGGAAGCAGACAGAGACAGGCACTACATGCAATACAGATAGACAAACAGGCAGAGAGACAGAGACACATACATACAGGCAGGCAGACAGATAGAAGATAAATATCTGATCGAGATGGTA
Organism: Lumbricus rubellus; assembly: GCA_945859605.1. Classification (NCBI taxonomy): domain Eukaryota; kingdom Metazoa; phylum Annelida; class Clitellata; order Crassiclitellata; family Lumbricidae; genus Lumbricus; species Lumbricus rubellus. The sequence goes on along the minus strand of OX243822.1, from coordinate 29,856,521 downwards.
TGGTATCACCATTTAGGCCAGTTACATCGCAAAGTTTAAACTTCTCCATGCCAGATAGCTGCAACATTCCAAAACCACATTTATATATCTTAATTACCAAACCTCATCTATCCATCTCTTCTTATCCAAAGCCGAAATTAGAACCCGCAAAACTTCTTGGAAGACGCCAGCGACCTTTGTTGTCATAAACTGTCGTTAAGTTCTGGATAGCCTACATCTTACCGGCATAATTACACTTTGACAGCTTCCGTAATTGGAACAATCAACCTTGAAGCAAAAATACCTTCCAAGTCTTTTAGTCTAAAAAAAGAAAATTTGGGGTCGAGCAAGCGAAATGAAAAATTCTTCTGGCAAACTTTCTGCACCATAAAATTATTTGCGGATGAGCTTTGTAAGAAGACGGGCGGATGATGTGATGGGTGCAATTCCTGGATTAAGCTTATAAGTTACAAAACAAGCTAGATCGAGGTGAAGATGAAGTCGATTTGGGGTTAATAAGAAAACCATAAAAGAATGTGACAGCGATTATATGAAACGAAGTGGTAATAACTAACAGATAAAGTATGCTACGGATATAATTTTTTTAAATATAGCCTAATGGACACACATACACACAACCAAGCACACAAACACGCACACATGCATGTACATGTAGGCTATGTATATTTCTATGTATAAGCTTAGGCTATGTGTATGTATGTAGAACGTCCCACCAGACCGAAGGAAAAGAACTTAACCCTCATGCGACCAACATATTTTACTCCTTAATATGACCAACTGGGGTCCCTTGGGACCCCAATAGTCGATAACACGTTCAGTGCTTTATTCGCTTGTTGAAACTTCATTTTATGTTGCTATAGTTCAAGATATGCCAGCTTATTGTTTGTTTGATGTGTAATTGTTGTAGCGCCCATCATAATAACTACTCAGAAGCGCTCCCGACTACTGCGCGGACACTGAATCGGAATTTCACGTCGAAGCGCTGAGCAAAAGCTCCCTACACTTAGCGATTTTTTGGTATTTATTACCATCTAATAATACAATCGTCTAGATTAATGCTCTACTCAGCGTCAATTGAAACTACTCAGAAGCGCTCCCGACTACTGCGCGGACACTGAATCGGAGTTTCACGTCGAAGCGCTGAGCAAAAGCTCCCTCCACTGAGCGATGTTTCGTTGGGTATTTATTACCTTCTAATAATAATCGGCCAGATTATTAATGCTCTACTCAGCGTCAATTGAAACTACTCAGAAGCGCTCCCGACTACTGCGTGAACACTGAATCGGAGTTTCACGTCGAAGTTGACCCTGGCTGCCGGGATTGAATTTTTACACCCCAGTTCTTTATCGCAGCTCTGATTGGTGCTTAGTTTGTCTGAATCACTGCTTGCTATGCCATGTGAGGTGTTACCATGGTATATCCAATTACTGTCAAGAAGGTACGTCAACGCCATGATCTCTGCGAGATCTTCCAATCTGGATTATTGCTGAGACACATATTGTAAGAAGCAATTCCAGTGATGTCGAAGAAGTTAAAGAACATCGGCATGGACCAACGGTTGACTTTTCTTCTTGTGGTGCACATTATAATTATTATCCAGGTGATAAATAATGATTGTCAACACCCCTTTTGGTTCCATTATAATGGAGGGTTACTTCTGGCTTGTTTTTCATCTAGGCATAAGTGGTGGCATCGTGCTGCAGAGTGAATAATCAGAACAGCTGTGCCTGATTTAGGAATAAATGATAACCTACAAGAGTAGGTTGGTCATGAAATGCAAACAAAGAGCTCATTTCCTGGCACCCCATGCCTGGCCTTCATTCCCTATATGAAATTTTTTATCTGGTACAACGTTTCTGCCACTGTGCCGCCATGGTGACTGGTGATACCAGTTGTTTCACAACTCTTGACTTGTCTCACGCTGTTCCCTCTGTCACTGCCCGGGTATATGTCAATGGCTATGAAGTGACAGCATCGCAGCACACCATATCTTGATACCATAGTTTGCAGGTTTGAACTTTATGTGCTGCCTGAAGTTACACCTGCCACAGTAAGCTCATCCACTCACAGACTTGTAAGCTTACCAGGAAGAAATTCCTTGGCAATGATACTGAGCAGAAAACATTTTTCTTAGGTAACGGAAAGCAGCAACTTTGTTGTTGTTCAGCCTTTCAGCGACATATGAAGCGTTTTATGCAAAATCCCATGCACCGGTACTTCAGGATGCACGAAATCGTGTCCTGGACATGGTCGTTATTTGTGCCATAGCGTTTTCCAACGCCACTCTATGTTCCAGAATTGTCTGTATTGCTTCTTTTGCGCTAAATCGTACTGGATAAATTCTCGCTGTCATAAAATCTTTTCATAAAATAGCGTTCGGTTCCATAGGAAAAATCGTCCTAAGACTGGGGTCCCGCGGGACCCCACCAGATATTTTATATTTAAAAAATAACCGCAAAAGTCAAATCAGATTTCATTAAATGTAAATAATGAGCGATGTCGAAATGACAAATTCATAAAACGTCGTTAAAAAATATTGATTAGCAAAAAAGTAGCATGAGCCGAAACAGTGCTGGGGTCCCCGAGGACCCCAGTTGGTCGTTTGAGGGTTAAACACGCAATTCAATCGGATTCACAAAACTAAAAATCATAATACGAACGGATGATCGCACAGTAAGAAAAAAAGAATGACAATAATAATAATAATTAATATCGTATCGTTTCTGAACAGTAGATGTCATTGTAGCAAGCTCGGACAATTTGACCAGTACAGCCTTGACCGTCGGACAATTTGACCAGTACAGCCTTGACCGTCGGACAATTTGACCAGTACAGCCTTGACCGTCGTCCATTTGACCAGTATAGCCTTAAAAATTGAGTGCCCGCGCAGTTCAGCCAATGTCAGCCTTACTTTTTCAAAATCGACGTCTGACGCAAAAATTTTTCCTCTGGCGCAAAAATTTTTCCTCTGGCGCAAAATTTTTTGTCTTGTGTATGTAAAATAACTGAAAATGGAATATACCGCTCGGCCTAAAGACAAGAGATTCCAATATAAAATGGACTACTCATCGTATAATCTGAAAGAATTACGACAAATTCCTAAACAGAGAGGACGAAGAGGATACTCGAGTTTGCGAAAAGCGGAACTCATAGCGCTCATATCGCAGGGAGATCGACTAGGTGCTCGGGCCCGGGTCAACAAAGCACCCGCGCATACTCCCGCCACTGTACGAGAATTGCGCGAAATCGCAAAAAAGAGAGGTGTGCGGGGATACTCGAGATTAGCAAAAGCGGAACTCACGGCATTCTTGTCTAATACTTGGAAATTTTTGAACACGGGGAAAAATAAAATAGTTTTTTCGGATTGGCTGACTCGTGAGATTAGTGAGTTACCCCCTCAAATAAAACCGCCCATTCACAGGTTCAAACTTCGAGAGACTGCGACGGCTATCAAAGGGTTTACAAAAAGATACACGATCGATGGCGACAACGGGATCGATGTTGCAACTTTTCTCAAGGCTGTAAGACCGCAGGTAGTTAGGCTGCTAGGGAAAAATCGCGGGGTAAAAGTTCAATTCGATCTCATGTGTGTAATGGAGAAAGTAGATATGAAAACCGGCGAAGTAGTAACGGCTGAGCCTAATTTCAAATCAAAGAGTGATATTATTTTAGAAGCAACCGATGTGAGGGAAATATATACCAACGCAGCGGATAAAATTAAGGAGAGCATGGCAAGTTTTCAGATGCGGGGGAGTAATTGGAGATTCAAAACCGTTTTGAAGTTGGATATCGATACAGTGGTATATAAACCATTGAAAGGTAGTTCCTACATTCCACTTCCAGATTATTTAGCGAATAAAAAGGCTATTATTAATATGAAGAACAAAGATGGAGAATGCTTCAAGTGGTGTGTAACGAGGGCTGTAAACCCCGTTGAAGAACACCCGGAGAGAATTACGAAGGAATTAATCAGACAGTCTGAGGAACTCAATTGGTCTGGTATCGAATTCCCTGTAGCAGCGGATGCTAATGTGCTGAGTAAGTTTGAGCGAAATAATAATATTAGTGTTAATGTTTTTGGTTACGAGAAAGATGTGAATGTATTCCCACTATATATATCAAAGCATGAGAATGATAGGTGTGTAGATCTATTACTCATTTCTGATGGAGAAAAGAAGCATTATTGTTGGATCAGGAATTTCAATAGACTGATGGCGGTGAAAACAGAAAATACTACTACATCAATGTACTATTGCAAAAGATGCTTGATAGGGTTCAGTAGAAAAGAATCGCTTCACAAACATACTGAGTACTGTTCGCAGCAGGACGCCCAACGAATAGAACTTCCCGAACCTGGGACTATGCTAAGTTTTACACATCACTATAGAAAGATGCGTGTACCGTTTGTGTACTTTGCCGACTTTGAATCGTTCATCAAACCTATCGGTACATGTCAGCCCGTACCTAGCACGTCTTACACCAACAAGTATCAAAAACATACACCCAGCTCGTTTTGTTATCATATGAAATGCTTCGACGATGATGTTTATTCCCAAGAGCCGGTGCGTTTTACAGCTGAAAACGAAGACGATGATGTTGCTCAGTTATTCATAGACTCTATCGAAGAAAATGTAAAACGAATATACAACGAGTTCAAATTCCCCAAGAGGATGATATTCGGCAAAACTGAACAGAAATGTTATGACGAAGCTGTCAACTGCCATATCTGTGGGGGAGAGTTGCGTGAAGATCGAGTTCGAGATCACTGTCATTTGACTGGAAAATTTAGAGGAGCCGCTCACAACCTTTGTAATCTGAAATACAAAGTCCCCAAGTTCTTCCCTGTCATATTTCACAATTTGACAGGTTATGACAGCCATTTATTTATCAAGAAATTACGGGGCGAACACGGCGAGAAAATCAAATGCATTCCCTGCAACGAAGAAAAGTATATCTCATTCAGCAGAGAGGTCGTCGTCGATAAATTTGTAGACAAAGATGGAAAAGAGAAAGAAGTCAAGCGCGAATTACGTTTTATCGATAGTTTTAGATTCATGCAGACGAGTCTCGACGCGTTATCGAAAAATCTTCAGAAAGATCAGTGCAAGAATTTAGGGAAATTTTTTGAGGGTGAGAAGTTGGATCTTTTACTCAGAAAAGGCGTTTACCCATATGATTACGTCGACGGTGTTGAAAGATTAAACGAAACCGAATTGCCGCCGAAACATGCCTTCTATTCAAAACTAAACGATTCGGGTATTAGTGAAAAAGATTACGCGCACGCGAAAACGGTATGGGACAAATTTGAATGCAAAACATTACGCCAATATCACGACTTGTACAATTTATCGGATGTTCTATTATTAGCGGATGTGTTCGAAAACTTTAGAGACGCCTGTATGAAGCACTACAACCTAGATCCTGCGTGGTACTACACAGGCCCAGGACTTTCTTGGGACGCGGCGTTGAAGACGACTGGTGTAGAGTTGGAGTTGTTGAGTGACTACGAAATGTTACTGATGATCAAGCAGGGAATACGAGGAGGCGTCAGCACGATTTCACATCGATACGCGAAGGCGAACAACGAGTACATGGGAGAAGCTTTCAATCCCACCCAACATTCAGTATTCATTCCATACTTGGACGCGAACAACTTGTATGGATGGGCGATGAGCAAACCGTTACCAACTCATGGGTTTGAATGGATGAACGATGACGAATTGAATGATTGGAGGAACATTACCGAACGAGATGGAGCGGGATGTGTGTTAGAAGTCGACTTAGAATATCCCGAGGAATTGCACGACCTGCATAATGATTATCCTCTCGCTCCGGAGAGTGTAAAACCCGCGGGATCAAATGTAGCGAAACTCATTCCAAACTTGAACGATAAAAAGAAGTACGTCGTTCATTACGAAAATTTAAAATTGTACGAACGTCTCGGATTGAAAATCGTAAAAATACATCGAGGAATAAAATTCGTGGAAAGTGCCTGGCTGAAAAAGTATATCGATCTGAATACCAACCTGAGAACGAAAGCTACGAACGATTTTGAGAAAGACTTTTTCAAGCTGATGAACAATAGCGTTTTCGGTAAAACAATGGAAGCTATCGAGAATCGAGTTGACATACGTTTGGTGAGTGATGAGAAGGAAGCTATCAAGCTAGCCGCGAAAACTAATTACGACAGACGAACTATTTTCGACGAAAACCTCATCGCCGTTCACATGAAAAAGACCAAGTTGTTTTACAACAAGCCGATATATCTAGGGATGTGTATATTAGACGTCAGTAAGACGCTCATGTATGATTTTCATTATAATTACATCAAGGCCAAGTACGGAGATAGGGCCAAGCTATTATTCACCGATACCGATTCTTTGGCGTATGAAATTAAAACGGAAGACTTCTACAAAGATATTTCCCGCGACGTCCAAAGTATGTTCGATACTTCAGACTATCCGAGAGATCACCCATCCGGCATAGAAACGGGTGTAAATAAAAAAGTGGTTGGTATGTTCAAAGACGAGGCCGCGGGAAAACAGATTGAAGAATTTGTCGGGCTGCGATCCATGTTGTACTCTTACAAGATGGCGGGTGAAGACTACAAGAAATGTAAAGGTGTGAAAAAGAACGTCGTCAAGAAATCAATCACTCACGCAGATTACAAAGACTGCGTGTTTACGAAAAGACAACAGTCGAGAGCGATGAACGTCATTCGATCCTATCGCCATGAAATTTACACCGAAGAAGTAAATAAAATAGCTCTGTCTGCCGACGACGACAAAAGAGTAATAATGGACGACGGGATTCATACCCTAGCCTATGGGCACTACACGCTGAAAACTAAACAAAATAAAGAATAATTTACACTAATATAAAATGGATGCGGCAAAAAAAGTGTGTACCAAATGCAAAAAAGAAAAAAGCTTGGACGAATTTCACAAAGATCATACGCAAAAGAACGGAATCTATCCGAGCTGCAAACTTTGTAAAAATGCCAAAGTAAAGGAGCTTGCACACAAATACGCAAGACAGGAAAATAGGGAGACAAAAGACACAAAAGTTTGCAGTCGGTGTAAGGTAAGTCAGAACATATCGGAATACGACAACAATCGATTTCAAAAAGATGGAAAGGCGAATGAATGCAAAAATTGTAGACATAATTATTATCTCGCCTGTGTAGAAGCCCGAAAGCTCATTAGTTTGTGAAACATCTAGATGAAATATTAAAATGAGCTATACAACTGTGAAAAATATAAATGTCGAAGGCGTAGTCCTCCCGAATCATCCGCTGTCGAATTTTGAACTACTAGATGCCGCGAAAAAGCTCAATATCCCTAATTTCCGGGGAGTGTGTCTCAGAGACGAGCTGCCGAAGAAACCTAGACGGACTGAATGTGGGATATTGAATCTAGATGATTCTAATGGAACCGGCTCGCACTGGGTCGCTTTTTTGAAGAACGGTATGGACAAAATATATTTCGACAGCTATGGCCTGCCCCCTCCTACAGAACTGGTAAAGTATTTACAGAGTCCCGTGTACTACAATAGCGAACGCGTACAGCCCGACAACGAAGTGTTTTGCGGTCATCTATGCCTGCACGTCCTGAAAAAAACATGCAAAGATGGAGTGACTTTCCAAGAAGTTATAAACGGCCTGCATTAAAAATTATTATATGTAAAAAATGCCTGTTGATAAATTTGGACATACAGATTCAGGATCTACTCAAAGAGTAATTGCCGGAGGAGTTACTGAAAGTCAAGTAAATAGTACATTTCTAAGGCTAGATGGAGCAAACCCAGCGACCGGCGATCTAAATATGAGCGGCCATACTATTAGAGGTCTGCCTACAACGAATACAACGAATACCGCGAATACTCTGGAAGCGGGAATAGATGAGGCTGTGAGTCGGGGGCAAGTAATAGATTTACTGCGGAATCACGACGACGTCCCGACCGACAGTAATCATTTGACGAATAAGAAATACGTCGATGAACAACTTACTTCGAAAGTGGCGACGGTGGTAGGACCCGCGGTTAGCGCTTACAGTTCAACTCAACAGGCTATAATCGCTAGAACTCACACTGCAGTTACTTTTGACGTAATAAGATGCGGTACCGCAAGACACGGTATTGAACAGGGCATCGGAACGACTTCTTTCTTCCCCAGTAAAGCCGGGTACTATATCGTTTCGGTGTACATAGAATTTTGTAACAATAGTAATACCGCGTATGGCACCGTCCACCTGTATAAAAATGGGACGTCGTACATGCAAATTGCGGGCGGAGGGAGCACGAAAGGTTCGCAAAACCATTCAATCGGTAGTAACATAGTTTTTCTAGACGAGTTCGATTACCTCAGCATACACGCTTTTTCATCCATCGCTACGAACATTTTGTGTAGGGACTTTTCGGCGGTATTCTTACGGCCCTAATTAATAAAAATTATTATATTCAAAATGCCTGTTGATAAATTTGGACATACTGATTCTGGCTCTACGCAAAGAGTAATTGCTGGAGGTGTTACGCTGTCCCAAGTAAACAGTACTTTTCTAAGGTTAGATGGAGCAAATCCGGCGACTGGGAATCTAAATATGAATGGCAACTGCATCAAAGGCCTGCCAATAACGAATAATCCGGATGCGGGTATGGATGAAGCGCTAAGTTGGGCACAAGCTATAGATTTGATTACGAATCACGCGAGCATTCCGTCAAACGATAATCATTTGACGAATAAAAAATACGTGGACGAACGAATTGCTTCGATAGTGCCTTGCTTCACTGCTGAGGATGCATTTGGCCCGGCGTTTAGTGTTTACGCCCTCTCGGCTCAGGCTATCATCGCCAACACAATAACGCAAGTATCATTTGGAACTGTAAAATTCGATCCGGATAATTGTCTAGTCAATTCGAACCGTTTCATTCCTCGGAAAGCCGGTTGTTACATGGTTACGACGTGTTTGGAAATACGCGACAGTAGTGGTAAATATTGGGAAAGTATTGGCTTGTACCAAAGTGGGGGAGTGTACAGGCATATTGTCGGCGGCGGAGGTACGGCTGGGTCGAAAAAATATGTATCGGGCACTACCCTAGTTCGATTAACTAATACCGATTATCTCGAGATATTTATTACTTCGCCTAATCCGGTAAATATTTTAGTTCGCGAATTTTCAGCGGCATACTTACGACCTTAGAATTCAAAACCGATTCAAGTTTTGAATTTGAGTACTACACTTCATCGACCATTCTATCATGAACTTCAATATACCACACTCATTTTCTGACCGTCCGATTGAAACCTCAGTAACTTGTCTGAAATCACCATTGCGTACGCTTCCGTATTAGCTGGCGGCGCCGTATTGAACGTACCTTTGATCTGGATATCGACCACCGATGACTTCAGACGCTCGGATTGCTTGCTCACGTCAAACACCATAATCGGAAACAGATCTTTGAAGTCCGAGGGCGTGATATTGCATTGCGTCGTTAGTTCGTCCATTCCATAGTATTTTTCACTGAACGCGGCTGCTGCTCGGTACACCCGCGAGAATTGTTGATTCGGAAATGATAGATTATAGTCGACAACTGGGTATCGGTCCTGGTTCATCATCACGAACATGTTCTTCAGATCACAATGATCGAAAACGGATGGATTGTGTTCTTGATCGCCGCTTTTGTCGGTTTGAAAACCCAAGATGATGTACCTAGGCTTCTCAGGTAATGTCTTGACGCTAAGTCTCCAGCTAAAATTAGTCGACTGTGCGACGGAGGTGGTATCGCATTGACGGGCTCTGTACGCAACTGGCAACGACGCTTTCGATTCGATCGTTTTGTACAATTGCATCTTCTCCATATCCGCGGGAATAACGTGCGGCATGAACCACGAGATTTTATCCAGCCTAACTTTCCCTGCGCCCGCGAGGGCGAGTCTAAAAATTGCGTCATCATCGGCTTTACGAACCAGAGTTAGCGTATGTTTCACCCCAAAAACAACCTTGTCGTAATCATCGCAAAATCCGAAAATATGCTTCAATGGAACTACAAAGCTGAAAGTACCTTTGGCGGTTGGTTTTTGAATTATATACGACTGTCTCACGGCGAAACCTTGATTATTCGCGATAGCAGCCGTCGCTCCGCTGTCCTTGTACCACAACTGATTCAAACCTTGGGCTAGTTGAAAATCATTCGGGTATTTGAGTAATCCGAGCATCGTCGTTGCTTGACCTGGGTGAAATAACGATTCAATTTCCTGATTCGACAGTGAATACGAAATTTGACTGAAAAGATGCATGAGCCCATTATTCGTAAGAGTTGCTTCATCGGCATTAACGTAGAAGGTGTCGGGGTTGGTCGCCTTCATCAATCTACCCTCGAACAGCAGGTAAGATTCTGCTGGATGACAAAATAAATCTTGAAGTTCGATGTTTATTCTAATCTCGCCGGAGGTGTTTAGATTGGCCCCCGATATCGGCTCATACTCGTACCATTCGTAGCGTTCGACGCTTTCATCGCTCAATGGTTGTTCGGTAAATCTCAGAATATCAGATGATTGCATTTTTACTACTACGCGATAATATTTTTTACGCGACCTTCATTCCGGCGCCGTTTAGCGAGCGTACTAAATCTTGTATCGATATGGCGCCGTTCTTCTTCAGGCCGTCCCCCATCATCAGATTATTGATATTCGAGGTCAACCCGACGCTGCCTACGCTACCTACGCCACTCAGCCGATCTAAAATTTGTCTAGTTTCTGGCGTAATTTTCTTGGAGGTGGGAGTAGGAGCAGGAGTAAACAGTTTGGCCACTGCTTTGTCCACTAATCGTTTGCCGGCATCGATTGCGGTTGTTTTCCCAACATCGATCGCCTTTTTCCCAATTTCTTTCGCCACGTCTTTACTCGCGTTGAGAGCGGTCGTTGCTAATTGTTTGGCGGCGTTCGACGTAACTAGTCGTTTGAAAAATCCCGAAATTGTATCGAATATTCCCGATCCTCCGATAACGTATTGTTTTCTATACCTCCTTCTATTAATGACTTGCATTTTTTCTGCATTTTACAATGTCATCATTATATTTTTGTAAGCATCTTTACTCAGCACTTCCTGCCTCAATAACGCGTCGCACATCGCCACGATCTCGTTTCTCACGCCGGTATTGCCTGCTTTGAAGCTTTGAAATCGTAGTTCTAGCTGTTTCGCTAATACGTTTGGATCTTCGGAAATAACGATTACACCGCCCACGCCTTTACCCACCGCATTACGAGTCCTCTTTTCCCATATCGGTTTGATAATTTCCCGATATTTGACGCTCGAAGATGCTTTGGGTTTGTTGGGATTTTTTGGCTGTCTGATAGCATCCGACGCGAGTAGAATCTCGGCGTAATCGTCTCTATCATTATTATCGTATATCGACGTGTTCGGCTGTTTCATCGTCAACAATTCCCAAAGCCCCGGTGTTCCGCTATACGTCTTATTTCCAACCGTCACAGCGTCTCCTTGAATAAAAATCGGAGTATCGCCGATGTAGAATTGACCATTTTTTGATCGTATTCCGAACGTCGTGTCTACGATTTTTCTATCGGAGGCGTATTGATGAAGGTACTTGGTAGCTACATCTCCTAATTCTAAAGTTCTAATATCCTCGGTCGGATCATCGCTATACGCTTCTATCGAGGGATACTGAGGAAATTGAACCTTCAACGAAGCGGGTAGCGTTTGTAGCGCGTTTGTAGTAGCTACCGAGTTTTCTTTGATGGCGGATAGTAGGACATTCTGCTCTTTAGAAATTGCGGATTGCAAATCGACGATGGGCTTGTACAGCTTGGTTAGTTCTTGTTGCAGCCCCGAATCCCCCAATCTCTCCGATAAAAAGTTCTGTTGAATATTCTTCTTGGATTTCAGAAACTCTTCGACTATGAAATTTCTTTTCGCCGGGTCATCTATCTTTAGAAACGACATTTTTAATAAAAAAATTAATGTTTTACGATGTGTTTTTCGACATGTTTTCCGACGTGTTTTTCTACATGTTTTTCGACATGTGTAAAAACACAAGTTAGACGTATTTTCAGACATAGCGACATACGTCTACATAGGTCTACAAAACTCTACATGATTTCATACATGTTCACGTTAGTCGTCTTTCTACTAGATTCGGTATTTTTCTCAAACATGCTTTGAAAGGACTGCCTGACTTCCTCTCTTCCCCGATCGATGAGTGATTGTTTCGTTTCCTCATCCATCGCGGCTGCCGCAACTTTCGACTTACTTTTGATTTCTTCTTTCATGCCATTGAATTTTTCAATCTCGCTTAGAATCAGAGAATATTCCTCATCTGAAATGTGATCATCCACGAGCGCTTTTGAAATATGGTCGCTGATCGTGTTGAGCTTCGCGTCAGCTAGCGTTTTGATCTTTTCATGCTTCTCCGCCTTCAGGGCGAGCTTTTTACAGATTCGGCCGCCAATTATACTCAATAGCCCCGCACCTAGCGCCGTCCCTTCCATAGCAATAGCGATGGGGGTCGCAATTATGGTGGACAATACACCGATTCCCGAAATTCCGAGCCCCATCGTGACCGCTATGAGGACGTTGTCTACTACGCCGATTACGCTCACACTTCTATGGTACTTTTTACTCAACGTTGCTCTTTTGTCTCGTTCTTGCTCGATCTCCTTTTTGATTTCGCTAATCTTCTGAAGTCGATACGTTTGTGCGGACCCTGCGGCTATTTGTATTTCACCTTCTGGCGCGGAGGGCGTTATATTTGTTAGGTTTGGATAGAGTTTGATGCCTTCGTATTCCATTCTTTTATTTATTAGCAATATATATTTTTTTACCGTTGATAATTTACACAGCATAGCGAATCTCCTTCGTTTATCGTTACTGTCGAATCGGAGTTGTTTTGAATGGAAACTATGATATCATCAACCACATCTTCTGAAATCACTCCGTCTAGTAGGCTGCATCGTCGTTCTTTGATACTCTGTCTGAGGGAAACGAGGCAAAGTCCTGCCGCCATTTCTACACCTAGTCCAAGCCTTAGCGTATTTGCTGTCTTTGGTTGTATCGTGATATCATTTTGCGCAAAAATCTCCCATCGCAGACCTCCTAGTTGTCTTACTGGGGCGCGAGTAACACCGCTCGTAATCTTCCAAAAGACTGAAACGGGCTGCGTTCTAACCTCTACCGGTCTAGTTGGTTTAGTTCCAAATTTGTGTATTGGCCTCGACATTTTATAATAGAATAGTTTATAATATCATGCCGAGAATCGGAATGTTTCGAAACGGGGAGTTGGGGCCCAACAACAGTCCTTCACCCCTCGCATAGCCCGACCCTGTTTTCATGTACAGCCCGGATGCCGTTATTGAGCTACCTTTTTGCCACGGGGACATGTACAAACCAGATCCGGCCGCTCTTATTTTGCACGCTATGTCGCCTTTCTTGACATACATTACACCCGAACCACTGATTTTATCTACAATCTTGGTAGTTGCCGCGGAGCCGAGACCACTTAGTGCTCCCATCGCCAAACTTGGCAGTGCATTAGACAGAAGGAACCGTCCCGCTGTCGCTAGAAACGGAAGTATAGCGCCTATGAATCCACCTTCGACTTTCTTGTTGTTCTCCAATTGCGTTTTACTCATTTTAATAATCATGCCAGTTCCTTTTTGGTAGGCTGCCGCCATTTTATTGATTTGCGCCTGGGTGAGCGCCAAAACGTGTTCGCCATTCAAATCATCGTGCGATAGTTTGATACTCACGCCGCTCCCCGCTTGAAGTGATCTTTTAATTTTGTCTTGTTGCGCTTCTGAAATATTAACTTTTACGCCCGTGTAACGATTCATTTTATTAATTAATTACAAAAACTTTCAAACTTCTCTGATGTGAAATCGAATCGCCAATTCTTCCCCCCGAAGATTTAGTAGGTTCCCATGTTGGTCCGTGAGCCTCGTTTCCATCGTTGAAATTGTAGACAGCAAAATCGGGAGATATATCAAATTATGCGGCACTTCGATAATCTTGTAACCCGGGCCTACGTTTGGGAAAAAAGAATATATCACGTTTTCCGATGTTCCGTTAGTGTACGAAGACCCGATAATGTCGCTGGTCACTCTTAGGCTGCTTACACTCATTATATTTACCAAGTCCTCCGATTCATTATAGCCATCCCTATAGATCCATCTGCTGAAACCTAGAACCCTTCCTATCGAATTCTTTGGCGTAAAGTCAACCCTATAATCTGCTTCTATATTCACCACAGACCTCAGAGTATTGGTGTTTGGCGCTATTGAGATACAGTAATTTCCATTTACTCCGTCGAAATGTCCATTCCCCTTCATGACCCTCTGTATATATTCGTTGATATCCGTTATTTCATAGCAACCCTCTGGAACTGCAATGTTTACCCAATCTGTGCCGGAATTCGGCGAATACCTGAAGCCGTTGTTTGTCGCATCGATATTAGGAAAAGAATAGTACGTCTCGAAGGCAACTAAGGCCATTTCATATTTCTTATTCTTCTCCAGTTCGAGTAGTGGATTAAACTTCGTTCTGATTCGCGTGCTCTTTTCGCTGAGAAAAATGGAAAATGATGTTTTTGGTTCCTTGTTGCAGGCCGTCTTTTCCGTGTTTTCCGATATCTGTTTGAGAAGCGATGATTCCATTTTTACTATACAATACAATGTTACAATTTTTACAATGGCGGATCCTCGATTATATAAAATTCATCGAGTCCGCTTCGGTATTTACCATTGTACTTGTTGCTAGTCAGGTCTAAAACCACGAATCCATGAGGTTGTTCCCATACTGTTTTGCATAGTTTTCTAAATTCATCTTTCGCCATGTCTGTACTCACGTGATCGTTGTAAATATGATTACAATTTTTCAGGTCTTGTTTGAACAGGCAAATAAAGTTCGCATTTTCTCTGATTGTTTGGCGCGGTGATTTGAAATAATTCTGGGCGAGGTAAAAACAATCTACATTACTATGCCTCCCCCGATTGTAATACGTTTCACATTTGTTTTGTTTTTCCAATTGAAGATCATCGAAAATCATCAGGTTCTTCTTTTCAGCGCTCAAATCTCTCGGGTCCGGTACATCGTCGGCGCTCTCAAAGAACTTGGCAATTATATCGGATTTAGCTTCTACGTTTTTTGCTAGTTCTTCCATTACAAGGTCTGGCGACGCATTTAGGCCCACGATTTCATCTCGGTGGTCGAACAACCAAACGATCGCTTCTTTCGGCAATTTTTCTTCGTATGCTTTTTTAATAATGCGATATTCCGGTTGAAACAGAGAAGTACCGAATACCTGCAAGTTATTATAATCCAACCAGTCTGGCCTGAGTAAAAGATTGAGAAGAAGCGTTGTTTTTCCACACGCCGATTTCCCAACTATCAAACCACGTATGCTTTTGGGTAACAACGGATTATTGAATCTTTTCGAGAGCGCTGTGCCCCAACTCATATCTCTAATCTCCATTTTTAAAAATATATATTATTAAAAAACGAAATGTATTGCGTAAAATGTAAAGAACAGACCGAGACGAGAGATGTGCAGAACGCCGTGGCTAATAATGGGAGATCGATGCTCAGAGGTGTTTGCGTCGTATGCGGAAAAACAAAAACTCAATTCGTGAAGGCGCCCGCTGTTGCGCAAGGCGGGGATCTAGTTAGTTCGCTGAACGCTGCCACTAGCAACATTAAATTACCTTGGGCTAAATTTCCGGGCGAATTACATTTGCCAGGCCATCAGTTTACTGGCCCTGGTACTAGACTAGATTTGCGTCTGAATCCCAACGAAACCCCCAAAGATTGGAGCAAACCTATAAACAGGGTAGATAGCGCTGCATACGTCCATGACCTGGCATACAATCAACACACTGATACGGCTTCTAGGAATGTCGCTGATAGAGTAATGATAAACCAGTTGAATAATATTCCAAATCCTAGCGTGCGGGAACGAATAGAGAGGGCGATAGTCAAACCTATTTTGTCAGCTAAAACGAGTCTCGGGCTAGGTTTAAAAAAAGCCTAGAATTACAGCAGGACCTGAAATGGACTAATCAATTAGCGAATGAATGACACAAACCAGTAGTGAGAAATTTTAGGACGAGGCGGGTCCGTGTGGGCGGGATTGACCAGATTTGGGCGGCTGATCTAATCGACATGCAGGCCTTCGCCAGAGATAATGATGGCGTGAAATTTCTATTGACCGTCATAGATGTGTTTTCCAAGTATGGGTGGATCGTTCCATTACATGACAAGAGTGGGAAGTCTACAGCCGATGGGTTCGTGAAGATACTCGGGGGTGGTCGACAGCCAGTCAAAGTTTGGTGCGACAAAGGGAAAGAATTTTATAATAAAAATGTGAAGAATTTAGTCGAGCTGTATTCTACCGAGAACGAGGGCAAAAGTTGTATCGTAGAAAGATGGGTGCGTACGATGAAAGAGAAGATGTTCAAATACTTTACGGCTAATTCAACAAGAAGATATATCGATGTATTAGACGAAATGGTTAGTAATTACAATGAAACGAGACATTCTTCCATTAAAATGACTCCCGCGAAGGCTAGTATGAAAGCGAATGAAAAGACCGTATTTATGAATTTATACGGCGACGAGATTTCAGAGTCTATTACACCAAAGTTTTCAGTCGGCGATCGAGTCAGAATAACTAGGAAGAAGAACATTTTTGAGAAGGGTTATACGACTAGATGGGTGGAGGAGGTCTTTGTAGTATCCCAGGTTCAATATACGGACCCGCCAACTTACAAGATTACTGATTCTGCTGGTGAGGAAATACAAGGCTCTTTTTACGAGCAGGAGCTACAGAAAACAACTCAAGAAATATTTAGAATCGAAAAAGTGATTAGGAAACGCGGGAAGAAATGTCTCGTGAAGTGGTTGGGCTACCCAGACTCGTTCAACTCGTGGATCGAAAATGAAGACTTGCTGACATTGTGAGGCGATTATGAAAAATAGCCTATGTCGTGTTTGATATCGATAACGAAAGTGAATGAAAAGACTGCGGGCCTAATAGCACATCGTCAATACTGCGGGAAATTTCCACTTTTTACACGGTGTTCCTAAAAACTGAACCTCTACTATAGCTACAATAATTTGTACATTTTGATAAAACTTGGAAAAACCTCAGTTTGGGGGACCTGAATCAGATTACTGTTGGTGTTGTAAATGGAACAGCAAAGGAATAAATTAGTCTATCTCGCAATAATATTCCAAAATTTCTGCTGATAAATTCTCTTTTTTACGTTCGCTGTGTATTCAGCTTTGAGGAGGAGGAGTTAATTGCGTGCAGATCTCCGCTCGTCGGACTTTGAACCTGCTGTGCTTACATCGCACAGAATCATCGTGCGGCTACAATCGTGTCTACATTAAAACGCGCGTTTTAGTGTGGCCAGGATTATAGGCTTGTATTTATTTCTCGCTACATTACGGTTTTTGCCCCCACTTGCAGCCCCTTCTACTATTCTTGGGTTGAAAATGAAGACGTGCCGACATTGCGTTGGCGACGAACGACGGTAATCGTACCTGGCCCTTGTTGTCGATCCGGCCGTGGATACTTGCATGGGCATTCATCGTCGCAGCATTCGCGGATGTGGGCGTCAATTTTAGCAATAAACGCCGCTTTCCACCGTCTTGTAAAATATCCATCCTTGCCGCTCCGCTCGGCGATTTTTCGTAATTCAGTAACAGTTTTCTTCGGGTAGTCCATTTTGTATACGCGGGAGAAAAATTTTTTACGCCAGAGAAATTTTTTTACGCCAGACGTCGATTTTGAAAAAGTAAGCATAGTATTGGCTGAACTGCGCGGGCACTCAATTTTTAAGGCTATACTGGTCAAATGGACGAAGGTCAAGGCTGTACTGGTCAAATTGTCCGGCGGTCAAGGCTGTACTGGTCAAATTGTCCGAGCTTGCTACAATGACATCTACTCTGAACGTTTATAAAACGCCTCTTGCAGAAACCTCAGCGGATTCGCAACAAAAAATAAAACTAATTAGAGTCTGAAAAATGATCGCACGACGGAGTGCCATAATGACCGCATCGTTCCCACACAGCACACACACACCCCGCCCAGCAAGAGTGGGTGGGGCGATGCGGTGGACGGGGTGAACCAGCCTCAGAGGTTCGATTCCAGAAACCCCGCAGGATAGACGTACTATCAGCACCTTTTTTCAGGCCGTCTGTTCAGGGTGGAGCTGGGTGAGGCGGAGGCGGAGGCTGGATGGTTAGGGAGGAGTGGGGCTGGGTTGGGGTGGTGGGGCACTGGGCAGCGGTTGGAAGATACGGTGATTCAGGCTGGGGCCGCTATTATAGCAGTGTGCGGTTTGAGATGGGCGGAGTGGGAGCGGGGTGAAACGTGGCGGGGCGAAAAAGAGAAATACCTCTGGCGAAGCTAGTATGTATATAATTATTATTATGTTGTGCGGTGGGGTAGTTGCAGTTTAACGTCACTGCGTGGTAACAAAGACCATTAGCGACGCCCTCCTCCTTCATACAGGCTTGGGACTGGCACTGGCAGAGTGCAATCAGTGGCGGAGTTCTTTATGCATTACATTTTCATCATCATAAGGATCCATGGGTCAAAAAAACATTAGGCGTCCAGTGCATTGTTTATCACTTTTCTCCAGAGTCCCATGTATTTTTTTCTGCTATTCTAAAGCTCTGTATAATCTCGTTCACACCATGCAGTCTCTGATGTCATCTATCCATTCTCGGTTGGGTCTTTTCTACCGCCCCTTCCCATCCATAGTTCTCAGCATCACTGCGGTGTGACTCATGTGAGGCGATGGCGCATTGAATAGCACGCTGGCATGAAGCTCAGCGGACTCGAGTTTGATTCCAGAAGCCCCCGTAGGATGAGTGCGTTGTAGGTTGCCATTAGCGCCCTTGTATCGCAGGCTTTCACGCCGTTTGTACGTTATGCTTTATTGCCTGTTTCTGACCGCTAAGCCTCACTCGTGATAAAGTTTCGTTAACTAATCCCTGTGATCGACGTTTATGATAATTCTATCATTATAAAGCATTGGAATCTTCATGATAAAGGTGTCTAAGGTGAGCACTATTATATATCATTAATTGTTTAGCGACATATTGCGGTTTCCAAGGACAACTGCGTCGAACTTTAACTCTCAATTTAATTGGCTAAAATATTATTTTCACCCGTGGCTGAACTTTTTGTTTGACAGTGGGGACACGGTGGTGTAGTGGGTATGTTCTTCGCCTTGCCGCCGAATGGTTGCAGGTTCGAATTCACATCAAGTCGCCGCGTAAGGACATTGGACAAAAACACTTTTTTCTAACAACGGACTTCCACCAATGAATTCAGCATTCAATTCTGCACATTGTTTAGATCTTTAGGACACTTAAAACAATTAGAGTCACTTTAAATTTTGATTACAAAATAAAATTTCCAATTATACAATTTTTTCAATAACTGGGATAGAATGGTTTATCCCTGAGGATAGTCTAGACCGGTAAATCACATCCAGGGGATAGATTAATAATCCTCCCCAGAATTATAGCTTTAATGGGTGAAATGGAATAATCACGTGACATCGGCATTCCACTGTTTCTTTATATTCTGTGACCGATAAGAACTCTTTAACGTAAACCTAATATTATTTTACGAGCGAGATTGAAAGGCAAAAAAGATAGTTTTATATAACGAATGGAATCATAGTTTAACGACAGCTCGTGATAACAAGGTAATGCCGTTGCTGTGGGTAGCAAATGTTTTGCATATTATTTTGTTACAATCTCAATTATAATAATTGTTATCTGGGAGATTTTATTTCTCTAATTGAAAACAATAAACAATAAACCTTATTTATATGGATGTTACAATGCACGATAAAGGTGTTTAACCCTCGGGTACCAGAGGGGGTGGTATCCACTCCCCCTAGGTTTTTCCAAAATCAAACTTATTTCGTTTGGAATAAAATGTTGACGTTTTAGGTAGCTGTAGAGGATTCATTTGCACACATTTATCTGCTGTCAATATCATAGGCACAGAGAGCTACAGATGCTAAACAGCTTATGATTAGCACGCAATGCTATCCATTGTCAATCTCATCAGAAGTAGGCCTACAAGGGCTACATAAGGCAACAGTTCATGCGTTGGTGCTATATGAATTAATGAGTTCTAAGAGGATGTGCAGTAGGGTGGAGTGAAAACGGCAAAAAAAATTATTTTTTTTGAATTTCAAGTAGCTAGATATGTCAAAAGGTGCAAATAGATCAATAGAACACTGTGTAAAAATTACAAATTTTTTTATAAATGTTTTGATCGCCCGCCGCAACTTTTTATTTTGCAATAGGCCTACTAAGCGACATCAGCAGAACGATATAGGTAGATTAGTGTCTACACTATAGGCCTACACAGAGTCTACACTCTGCAGTCTACACACTGTATATATTGCACAGGGTGGGACATAAATGATCCCCATCCTATGGTTTTTCCCCCATAATTTTATCGTGGCCAAAAGTAACCCAAGCTCTAACCCTAACAGAAACCAAAACAATAGCTCTAACCCAGTGGTTCCCAACCTTTTTGGACCTTAGGGCCACTTTTTCTAAGTTGGAGGACAAGCGGGCCACTTTTTCTTAGTTAAAGGACATTAGGGGGCCACAATGCTAAAATTTACTTAACTAAAAGCATATAAAAAATTTATAATTGATTCAAAATAGAATGTTTGATGTTATTTATAGACGTCAAAATAAAATAATTTGTAATATAAAATAATTATGTGTTCTATCCTGTCAAAATTGTCAATTTTTCATACATTTTTGTTTATTCTTCGAGAGATGAGGGCCATTTTTTAGGCCTGGCGGGCCATTTTTGTAGGCCTGGCGGGCCACTTTTGGCCCGCGGGCCACGGGTTGGGAACCGCTGCTCTAACCCTAAGAGAAACTCTAACCCTAGCTGTAACCATAACAGAAGCCCTATCTCTAGCTGTAACCCTAAGAGAAACCCTAACCCTATAGCTGTAACCATAAAAAACCACTCTAAGAGAAACCCTAACCCTAGCTCTAACCCTAACAGGAACCCTAACCCTAGCTCTAACCCTAACATAAACCTTAACCCGAGCTCTAGCCCTAACAGAAACCCTAACTCTAGCTCTAACCCTAATAGAAACCCTAACCCTAGCTCTAATCCTAAGAGAATCCCTAACCCTAGGTCTAACCCTAAAAGAAACCCTAATCCTAGCTCTAACCCTAACAGAAACCAAAACAATAGCTCTAACCCTAACAGAAACCCTAACCCTAGCTGTAACCATAACAGAAACCCTATCTCTAGCTGTAACCCTAACAGAAAACCTAACCCTAGCTATAGCCATAACAAAAACCCAAACCATAGCTCTAACTCTAAGAGAAACCCTAACCCTAGCCCTAACCCTAACCGGAACCTTAACCCTAGCTCTAACCCTAACAGAAACCTTAACCCTAGCTCTAACCCTAACCCTTGCTCTAACCCTAATAGAAACCCTAACCCTAGCTCTATTCCTAACAGAATCCCTAACCCTAGCTCTTACCCTAAAAGAAACCCTAATCCTCGCTCTAACTCTAACAGAAACTCTAAACCTAGCCCTAAACCTGGCAGAAACCTTAACCCTAGCTCTAACCTTAACAGAAACCCTAACCCTAGCTCTAACCCTAACAAAAACCCGCTTTCCATGTTAGGGTTAGAGCAAAATTTAGGGTTTCTGCTAAGGTTAGAGCTAGGGTTAGGGTTTCTGTTAGGGTTAGACCTAGGGTTTCTGTTATAGGGTTAGAGCTAGGGTTAGAGTTTCTCCTAGGGTTAGAGCTAGGGTTAGGGTTAAGGTTTCTGTTAGGTTTAGACATAGGGTTTCTGTTAGGGTTAGACCTAGGGTTTCTGTTATAGGGTTAGAGCTAGGGTTAGAGTTTCTCCTAGGGTTAGAGCTAGGGTTAGGGTTAGGGTTTCTGTTAGGTTTAGACATAGGGTTTCTATTAGGGTTAGAGCTAGGGTTAGGGTTTCTGTTAGGGTTAGAGCTAGAGATAAGGTTTCTCTTAGGGTTACAGCTAGGGTTAGGGTTTCTGTTAGGGTTAGAGCTATTGTTTTCTGTTAGGGTTAGAGCTTGGGTTACTTTTGGCCACGATAAAATTATGTGGGAAAACCATAGGATGGGGATCATTTATGGCCCACCCTGTACAATATATACAGTGTGTAGACTGTGTCACTGTAGAGTGTAGAGTGTAGACTCTGTGTAGAGTGTAGACACTAATCTTCCTATATATCGTTCTGCTGATGTCGCTTAGTAGGCCTATTGCAAAATAAAAAGTTGCGGCGGGCGATCAAAACATTAATCAAAAATTTTGTAATTTTTACACAGTGTTCTATTGATCTATTGGCACCTTTTGACATATCTAGCTACTTGAAATTCAGGAAAAAAATTTTTCACTCCACCCTAATGTGCAGGCTAAAAAAAAGATTGATTGAATAATTTCACACACCATAAGACTGTCGTCCGAGATATAAAAAACATTATGATGATAAGATGGTGGACCATGGGTGGTTAGGTGGAGAATAGTAGCGGACGATTGTAAGAAGTTTGGAAGGTACAATGTATAAAGACATTGTTGGTATGACATGCGGTATCTGATAAACGACGCTGCGTCATAAGATAAATTCTATAATAATTATTATCAGCGCCGCCCCCTTAACTTGGCTTAGGACGTGCACCATCTGATGACAGACCTTGTGTATTTTCCTAAACCGACGGATTGTGTCCGCCATGTTTCTTTTGCATCAATCTTACTTGTCATATTAGGTATATAATTATTATACTTGAGACCAACTCATATTACATTTTGCAGCGTTTTGCTTCGTTTATAACAGTTGGAAATTGGTTTGAGAAGGTGTCTAAAACAAGCACTCTACAATACTAGTTATTTAGCGACATCTTGCAGTTGTCAATGACAACTATGTAGAACTTTAGCTCATATTTGAATTAGATAGGCCTATATTTCCAGCCGTTGCTGTAGTTTCTGCTTTTATGACGTAGATGCTACTGTTTGAAGGTCCGATCGATGATCACCTGGTCAAACAGCTGCCACTCTTCAATCAGACGCACCCTACGCTTATCGATGTCATGAATACGGGAACGAAAAACGCGCTACTCCGGTACATGCACCCGGATCGAGGTCTGGACTGTTATAGGCGGCCACTGCTACGGATATGAAGCCGAGTGTCTTCCGGGACAGCTACTTCACTACTACGTCTATGGTCGTGTGTTCGTGAACAAAAATGACATTTTGAGCATCATATTTAGCTGAATTTTACTTCTTTTCAGCTGTTCCATGTTGGAAAGTTGCATTATTTGGTGCTGCATCTCAAACGCTTATAAATTTGACAAACTCACGAATATTTCTAATCGGCTTTAGGATCTCGTGTAACTATGGCCACTGTTGTTGTGTGTAAAATTTCAGGCAAATCCTAAACATTTTGACCGAGTTATGACACTTTATTGTGGGTTCTACTTTAACGCGGACACAGTGTAATAGGAGAATTTATTTCAGAGACGTATATCGAGCAAGAATTAATAGCATAAGTGCAATGGTTGTATTTATATGAAAGCTGCAATACATTATAAAGGTATCTAAGACTAGCTCGGCATAGTATCCATTCATTTTGCTCAGATACCTCCTGTGACTGGGAAGAAATTTTAGACCTATCTTGTGGTCTTCATTCTGTTTTCTTCATATTAACCCTCGGGCTACCAGGGGGGGGGGGTGGTATCCACCCCCCCTCTAGGTTTTTCCCAAATCAATTTTTTTTCGTTAGGAATAAAATTTTGACGTTTTAGGTAGCTGTAGAGGATTCATTTGCACACATTCTGAGCTAAAATGTGTGATGATATACCATACCATTCAAACGTTATACCCGATATACCCGAGGCACCAGGGGGGGGGTGGATACCACCCCACCCTTAGATTATCGGCTGTATCTTATCCGTCCTTTGACATGAAGAGACACCAATTACACCATTCTGTAGAGGGAATGTGGGGCTACATTTTGGTGGTCACGGAGTTGTCTTTTGACAACCGGAAGTGCTCAAAATAAATTAAAATATAAATAAAGGTGTTTTATTTTTATAAAAGTTTCATGTTTTTCCTATTAAAAATTAATCATAATTTATTTTTTAAGAGAAATAAATTATGTCATTCTATAGAGTGCATTTAGGGCTATTTTTTGATACCAATTAATTTGACATTTGATGACCGGAAGTGCTCAAAATAAATTTAAATGTGTGAAAATGTTGGGGGTTTTTTACAACGCAAACCGATAAGTCTGCGTAAACGTTTTTCAGCATGTTTTACATGTTTTTTCTCTTTTTATTGTAACTAAAACTAACTTATTACTAGTTTTTATAGTTGAATATTGGACTTTATTATATGTAAACTATTTTTAATTAAATAAATTATGTTAAAACACACAGAATCTAATATTTTGCTTATGCGAAAGTATACATTTTTTTGGAATCGACGGGTGCCTACGGTAAAAAATTCATAACTTCGGGGTGCTTTCATATATTTTAAACCTAAATGTACCATTTTGTGCAGAAATGAATGCTGAATCCATAGGTGTATTACAAGTTCTGATATCTCAAACCAAACCCAAAATCCAGGGGTGGTGGGGTGGTAACCACCCCCCCCCCTTGGTAGTCAGTGTTACAAAAATAGCGTGGTAGCCTGAGGGTTAATATACATGTATTTTCTGCTTGTTTGTAAATTTAAGCGTAAATCTTAGGAATGTCGAGCGTCCTACAATTATAGTTTTGCGACAAAGATAACAAGAGATGAGCGCATTCGCCTAGTAATTGACACAAAGATCACTAGTGCAACCCTCCGCCTTCATGCAACTTGGGACTGGCACTGCTAAAATGCTAGCGGCGACTTTATTGAGGCTGTTGTTTCCAGCGTTGCCACTCCTTGGGTTTTTTCACAAGATGTTGGGTTTTTCGATTCGAACTTGGGAAATTGGGTTTTTGGGGGACGAACTTGGGGTTTTTCTTGGGTTTTTTCGACCCGAAAATCTTGGGTTTTTTTAAATCCGAACTTGGGAAAAGGCTTTTTTGGAGAAGAACTCAATTGGGTTTTGCACAAAATTCATGAAACTGCGGATATTTCGGAAAGATTTGGCCGGATGACTAAAAAAGTCATCAGAATTTTCGGACGGGAAATTGAAAAATGTTACTTTTGGTCCGGATGACTAAAAAAAGGTCGTCAGCATTTTTCGGACGGAAAATTGAGGACATTTTCGGACGATTTGGGCAAATTGGGTTTTCTTGGGCTTTTTCGACTCTCCAACTTGTTTTATTTATTTTATTTTTGAGAGTAACAACGCTGGTTGTTTCTACACCGGGGATCGAATCGTGGCTGAACTCGGAGAGCTGACAATAACAATGAAACGCGTTTTTATGTACTTATAAAATAAGAATGAAGATTGTTAAAGGTGTATAAAGTGAGCACTGTACAGTAATTATGGGTGTAGCATTCATGACTGTTGTTTTGATATTTCTGTCTCTGACAAAAATTAATATACTTATTATGCGTATTCATTTAAAAGTGATATGGACTTTATATAGCGCCCGTTTCCTGACAGATAATTTCTGTTCAGGTAACTCGCTAAATACACGATATTATAGCGGAATAATTATCGTCAAGTTGTAGATTGTTATTGGCATTGCTGATGACGAAGTGAGGAGCTAAATAAATTGAAAAAAATACATGTATGTCCATCGTTTTACACTAACTTATCGTAAGAAATATAAATATAATCCTATAATTATTGGGTCCTGAATTAGATATTAATAATATTAATAATTTTGGATATAATACACGTTCCCATTCTGATAACAAGAAAAACTCCCTTCAAGCTCTTACGGAGATATGATGTAAATCTCGCGCAAAACGTCGTGCCAGGAAGACTATCTTGAACACATGTGCTATATCAAGTCATGTCCGCAATAGCAGGCTGCTATGTTCGCTGTAGTGCCAGGCTATAATCAATGGAGGTCAAGCCGAAGAGACATGAGATGACGCAAAGGTGGAAAGTTTTTACGATGGTGGTCGTGGGGTGGAGCGGGAGTGGAAAAGAGTTTTTCATTGCATTGATTGGAGTTGGTGGGTGGGAATTATAATAGCAGATGAAAACGCAAGCGAAAAAGATTTTCAGTTTTATTCAACAGTTGAGACAGACGGAGATCTGTTGGAGTTCTCTTGTGAGTTCGCTTAAATAAAGAAAGCGGGAGATTGCAGCATACACCAAAAATATGCTACAGGATGTCATAGAGAAGGCAATTATAGGTTGAGATAAAGAAATTTAATATAAGAGTGGTGGACCTGGGCGACTGGAATTGGATGGTGAAAAGCCTGGCCACTGTAAGTAGGCCTAAGATATGATAGCCCCGGTTTTAGGAGGCTGTATAATTATAAGAGAGATAATATTAGCATCGCCCTCCTGAATCCAGGCTTGGGACTGGCACTAACAAAATGCAGGCATGCCAGAATTAAAACTGTGAATCACAATACGGAAAGCAAACGGATCTGCAAACGTGAAATGCGAATTTATAGCAAGGAATGAAAGAGTGTTAAAGGTGTTTAAGATGAGCACGCTAGTGGGTTTATCAATGCTTACGTTTATGGACTTTTGGGACTACCAAGACTTATTATGTTTATTTCATTTAAATTTATTTTCAACTTATATACATACATACATACACACACACACACACATATATATATATATATATATATATATTTCCTTATTGGTATGTAAATATAAATGCAAATCTTAGAAAAAAATTTCATCGTAACCCAAAACAACGTCAAGGAGCCCGGCTTATTCACCGGCGTTACATCAAATCAATTCCGCAATCTTAGCCAGGCTGGTTGCTTTTCTTTGTTACAATGCCAGATCAGAAGGCAAGAGGAGAAGTCAAGCCAAGGATTAAGTATGGCTAAAACCATTTCTGTTGGGGTATTGAAACAGAAAATATATTAGGGAGTTCGTTCGTAAGATCTGGTGAAGCAATCACTAATAAGCCATTACAGGCTATCCGATAGTGAGAGACTTGAGACCGATATATATAGCAATGCGTGAGTAAACCTTGGCCGCTGGATGATAAACATCTGGCGACTCAGAAGATTGAAATTGATTTGAAGGTAAGACAATGGTAGTTTCTGCTTATCGACTTTGCGTCATAATAATTATACTATGCAGCGAAGAGCATTTTCCGTGGAAGGTCCAGCTATCTGGAATGGCCTCCCTACGGCTCTCCGTTCTCTTCCTCGTGACTCTGCTGGCTCTTTCTACCGTCTTCTCAAGACCTTTCTTTTTGACCAGGCCTGGGTTGGGAGCGCCTCTAAGTAGAGATCTTATATGGGCGCTATATAAATTTATGTGATTGATTGATTGGTAGATAATAGAGTCACCCTCCTCTTTTGACCAGGTGTCGGACTGGCACCACTTTTTCAGTTTTTTAACCACTTGTGGCCGTTAGCGTCGCCCGTGAACAACACTGATATTGATCTAATGACTGGCATGCGATTGAACACTTATTTATATCATCAGAAGAAGTGATGTTAAAGGTGTTGAAAACGAGCACTGTATTAGTGTTACTGTATAATCATCATCCAATGTCGCGGTGACCAAAACTTGTAGCCTAATGTAGAAATCGTAATAATAATTATCTTTTAGTGATAATTATGGGAATCTCTCAGCGCAACACAAAAATCACGGTAGGGACACCAACATTAATATTATTATTAACCGCTATTAATTGTTTTTCAAGCCCAGTCCGTGGTATTTTGTACTTGCATGAATACTTAAGCACATGACAGAGTACCGGGACGCATACTTGACCGGATCGATATTCGGCCACGTCGATGACGTAATCAGCGAGGAGGAGCTGACGTCAGCGACTGACATGTGATGCAGTGCAAGGATATAGGAGTTAAAACTGTTCATCCACACAGCGGGAATCAAACCCAGGCTGCCAACGTGAAATGCTGAAATACATGTAGGTATTTGCAGTTTAACGTCACTGTGTGGTAGCAAAGACCACTAACGGCGCCCTTCTCCTTTACGCAGGCTTGGGACTGGCACTGTTAGAGTGCAACCAGAGGCGGAGTTATGCTGAAACCCTACCCACAAAGCATAAAGATACAGGGAATTACCAGCTGACGATTTAACGCATTTGACAAATTTATTGCATGCGAAGGAAGAGTGTTAAAGGTGTTTAAGTTGAGTACTGCAGCAGTGGGTGCAATATCCATGACTTGTGTTAGAGACTTTTGCGTTTGCCAAGACTTATTGTGTATGCTTCAAATTAAATTAATTTCCTAATTATTTCTTTATGTTAATTTTTTTAAATTTTAATTATGTTGTTCCATCCTTAGTGGTATGTAAATTTTAATCAAAATTTTTAAAGTATTTCATTTTCCCTGTGCCAAACAACACGGCGACTTTTTTAGGGGAGGGTGGGGCTAAGTCGAAAATCTTTCATTTTACCTGTGCAGAAAACCCTGATACTCTTTGGGGGGCTTAGCCCTCTATCCTCCGGGCGCCGCCACTGTTCACAATAAGCCTCGGACCAAACAAAAAGAACGAACGTCTCTGCATTGTTGCATATAGCGAGTGAAGGGAATCATTAAGTCGTCATTTTAAGGTAGCTTCTGTTTAACGACTCAGCGTTATGCGAGAGATAATTATCTTCGCCCTGCTATTTCGTCCAATTTTGAACTGTGACCAGTTTTTCTGTTTTAACAAACAACTTGTGGCCTCTAAGTTCCGTTAACGTCGACTACGATTGTGTTTCATGGCTTTCATTTTAGCTGGCGTGTCACTTATATATAGCAACTGAAGTAAGCGTGTTAAAGGTATTTAAGACGAGCAATGCATGACAGCCAATTAGAGACATTATTTTCATGACTGCTGAAACTGATTATTATTCATTCATTCATTCATTAATTCATTCATTCATTCGGACATTATTTTATATAGCGCTCCTTCAAGTAAAAAACCTACTGAGAGGCGCTCCCGACTCGAGCGGGCCTAAGAAGAATAGTTTTAAGTTTTAAGTGGACTTTGAATTAATTTATTATCTACGTATTTATGTAGAGTTCCATACTTTTATCGGTATGGAATTTTTCACAGCGCTACACAAAAATTGCGACAGGAAGAGCAGCTTAGCCTATTCACCGCTTTTATTCGTAAACAACCCTAGCACGTGATGTTTCGTACTTGCACGCATACTTAGTCAGATAACAGAGTACACCGCGTCGTCGCATACTTGACCGGTCGATAGATACTCGACCACGTCGTCGTCCCTGGCGTAATCATCGAGCAGGCGCGGACGTCATTGAGCGACATGTGATACAGACCACGACCACCAGAGGTCTCGTTGCTCACGACCAAGGTCGAAGGTCAGGGCGTTATATAGAGGGCCAGAATTGATGGCAGATGGCCGTGGGGGTGAAGGGTCAGATCGATGACCGTGTGACACCGTCAGGAAATCAATAACGCTGCTGAGTCGACTGGAGGGTGAGACCGGTTGATTCCTGGCAAAGGGGGGTGAATGGGGGAGGGTTGGAAGGGGGGGGGGGGTGAGCACGTAAATCATCGAACAATGGTGATGTAGTCCTTGTCTCTAGCGGCTTCAGACGCGGATTTGTTTAGCGTCAACGAAAGAGAAACTTATCATGGTGCGGCTTCCTCTTTCTTCTTTTTCTTAGTCATCAATCTATGATGCTGGACAATTTTCTTTAGTGGAAGTCCATAAGTAGTAGGTTAAGTGCCGTTATGAGCTCGATCATACAGGTCAGGCGTCATTGATATTCATATAACGAGTGACATCATTTGTTCAATCTGGGCCAGGCGTCACTAATATTCATATATCGAGTGCCAGAATTGGTTCAATTTAGGTCAAGCGTCATTAATATTCATATATCTAGCACCATTATGAGCTCAAATCAGGTCAAGCGTGATGAATTAGTTAAAATGGGTGTGCTGTCTCTGCATTTAAAAAAGAACACGAAATAAGTCTTCCGATCACGTGATCTCACCTGTGCAGATCCGGTCGGCAGTCTCGTCGCAAGGTCTCGTCTCGCGAGATCCCGTTGGACATTTGCTGCTGCAATCTGAAACAAATAAAACGCATTTATGAGTTTCTGAAAAGACCTTCAAGCACTGCAGATGTCCAACCAGTGGTCTAAAATGCTGATTTTACGTGGCGTAATTTTTTCCTTTATATCTTTGCAGATATGAGAATAGCAAAATTAGTTGGTGACTTAGTTCATAATTCGATGATGATGTGGCCACAAAAATCCGGTCTCCACCATGCATTCAATTTGATTATTCCGTAATAAATTTTAATACGCCTACAATAATTATTATTAAAATTATAAATAACTTTTAATCGTTGTTTTTCAGAATAATCTATGGGATTCAAGAACAACTTTTCTGTGGCACAGAGTCTCTGATCTGGACAACACAGCGTTGAACAAAATAATGCAGATGATTGTGTACGCAAAAACACACAAGCAAAATACAAAAGCATTCGTTACAGACTACTTCTAGTGGAGCTACATAATTTATCAACACCGTTACATTCGCATCGTTAATTCAGACGTCAGAATCAGACGATTGGTTAATTGTTAATTTCTTAGAGAAGCGATCATCGGTTGAAGAAGAAGAAGAAGAGGAAGAAGAAGAAGAAAAAGATAAAGAAGAAGAAAAAGAAGAAGAAGAAAAAGAAAAAGAAAAAGAAGAAGATCGCTCGCTTTGCTTGAGACGAGAGAAACGTCTCGTTAGTATAAGATGGACAAAGGATGGTAATGGATTTATAGATGCATAGCAACACAGCAGAGAGAGATGCAGAGAGAGAGAGACATACGGACAGACAGACAGACAGGCAAATAAACAGACAGACAAGACAAACAGACAGTTAGACAGAGTTAGACAGACATGTATATACAGACATACTGAAACAGACAGATAATGAGAGACAAAGACATGCACAGACAGAGTCACAGAGAGATACAGAGAGACGGAGCAACATAAATACAGAGATAGAGGCAGAAAGAGACAGCGACATATAGACCGATAGACAGAGACAAAGACAGACTGAGACAGAGATAGAGCGGCATGCAAGCAGAGACAGAGGCAGAAAGAGACAGATATAGACGGACAGACAGACAGACAGGCAGACAGAAATACAGACAGATATAGAGAGTGAGATAGAGATAGATAAGCACATGCAAGAGCACAAAAGAAGAGAATAACATCCGCTTAGAGGTCTTTAGTTACAGGATGCACATTGCAATGTTGTTCCAAGAATTGCCGAGGGATGTTCTAAATAACATCCGCAACGATTGCAAAAACAACTGATAGATCTACCCTAAAATATCACAGGAAATGCTGAAAAGAATCCAACGAATAACAACGAATATTAGACTAAAAACCCATAGGCCTATCCAAAAATATACCAAGAATATCCAGCTAATTGACGATTATTAATATCCAACGTTCAATAATGATAAGTGAATATACCTCGAAAATATTCGACTACTAATAAATGCTCAACTAATCATGACTAAAAATTCGATTCGAGTGGCATGTACATGTATAGGGCCTAAGCATGCTATTTTCATACCGCTAGACTAACAAATACCAGAGCAATAACAAGTAACTATGATTATAGACCTACACCAAGAGCAGTGTGAAATTATTTTAGACGTTTTCTAAAAGAAATTCGAAAAACTGTTCAAAAAGAGCTCAAAATCAGTTAAGAATTCTACGAAGTCTATTTTGCCTATAATTGATGCAGAATAAAATTATCCTTAGGTTAATGGTATCTCAAGAATAATCGAAAACAAAATAATATCTGACGACTATCCAGCATAACAAGGCCTATAATTATGTATAATTCTTTTACTATCAAAAACAGTAATTCCATCGTTAAAACGCTAGGCTCATAATTATGCTTGTTTTCAATAACTCCAAGGACTTTAGATGTTCAGCAAAGCGACTGCTAACATCAACGTATGGACGTTCACCGGATACCAGTGTGCCGTTCGTCCGTCCGTCCACCTCCCCTCCATGTTCAACCCTTCCTCGCTAGTTTTAATAAGAATAATAAGTCTGCAAGCTGTCAAATTAATAAGTTATGCTCGAAAACGGGCGAAACTATGCGCGACCAAGTTTTACGACTCCGAGTCAAACCGCGCGACAGGAAAAGGCGTAGAAAATAAATCAGGGATATTGCCAGAGCGGACACTCCTGCTTTGCGGCGGCAGCGCTGGCTGCGGCGCTGGAAGGACGCATTAAAGCACGATAACGATGTGGAAAACGGCTCCATACCATCCCAGTCCATTTCCGGTGTATCCAACGCCATCTGTCGAAGGATTCTCGTTGGTTTATGACGGGAGAAAAGGATTGCTGCATGCTGGGAGGATTGGAGTTCGAAAGATTGGATGATCTCAGGAAGGTGGGAAATGTTGCGGTGCTTTTGAAGAGATGTAATTAAAAGGACTAACGTTGTGAGTATATTGATACATTCAGACTTACATCCACATGCCAACACATGTATGATATGTCTGCAATGTTCTGCATACATAATATATCCAGTACATGGTGTGTAATGCATACCTATTATATATTTGCTTTAATGCATATCAATACATGCATACTTTTTAAGCACAACATTGTACACGAAATACATTCATCCATCTGCACATTGGTTGATCCATTGAAACACACATACCCACATACACGCACATACACTTCAATCCATGGCCCATGCATGCATCAAATTACAACCAGTGTGCATATTACATGCACCACTTAGCCACACGCAATTACATAGATCTAATTGTGTAGATTTATCAATCCACGCATACACACTAACATGTGGATTTCATGTTAATATCGACAAATGGTTTTATCGCCGTGATATCACAACTATTACCAATGCCAACCTAGACAACATCTTCACAAACAACAAGAACGACACCATGTCAAGCGATCCATTCCCCCATCCCACCCCATCCCCACCAAACAGTGTCAACCTCCGTCCCTTCAACCACACGCCCGCCCCTAGATCCCCCAAAAACTTCCCCGCCACTCCTTATCCAATTTCCCGAAAGGAAGAGAATTCCAGAATTAGCGTCAAGCGCATTGCTTAATCCACTTTCGCCGCCAACTTGGCAACGGTCCACCCCCAGCCTACCCCACCCCAACCCCCGCCAGCCGTAAAACCCCTAAAAGCTCTGACGTCAAACGCAGGGCAGCGCCACGCAGCGCCAGAAACGAGAACGAAAAGCGAATTTCTCCGATATTAAATAAAGAGAGAAAACGACGAGACGGAGTGAAACGTCTGAGTTGACTTGGCGCGCCCTCTACGCTGACCGACGACTCACTTCCTCGTCGACAGGGGCGCTGTCGTCGCCATAGACTCCGCCCATTCTGCTGTCAATCAAGCGGGCGACTGCATCCGGT
>OX243822.1:29800478-29820478 GCA_945859605.1 Lumbricus rubellus | reverse complement strand
ATCAGATGTAGTGTCCGCTCTGCATTCGGGAGCGCCTCTGAGTAGAGAGCTTGAAGTGGTGTTATAACAAGTGCACATACAAACATACAAACAGACTCGACAGGCAAGCAGACAACAGACATACATACAGTCAGACAAACTCACATGCAGGGACACACATAATGACAGACATCCGCATGCATACACACACGCATACACGCACGCAAACAGAGTCGCACCAATATGCACGGACGCATATTCCAATAACTCAATGACCACAATCGGACACTTGACAGCCAGCTGTGGACATCACTGCGGCACTGAATTCCATTGTGTTCCATTGTATTGTCTGCTATTATATTGTCTTTCATTCGTGTATCGTAGTGACAATGATGTATTGTTTTTTTGCAATATTTTTTTCAATGCCCTGGTTTACCTATAATAGATTCTGACTTAGGCGTACAACCGACTTTGTCATGTACCGTATATCCGCCTTTTATATCGAATAGTAGGCCACACAGACTTTGTGGGTGATCCACATATTCACAGACGGCTGACAGACAGACAGATATACATAAATAATATAGATAGCCATGCAGACAGACAAGCAGACAGAAAGACAGACAGCCCAGATAGTTTGACAAACACAGAAACAAACAAACAGACATACAGAAGACAAACATACAGATTGATATTCGGTTGACAAACAGACAGGCTGCTGGACAGACAGACAGACAGACATACATAGGCCTACATATCAGCTTGCAGTCAGTCAGTCAGTCAGTCAGTCAGTCAGTCAGTCACTGACAGTCATCCAGTCATTCAGTCAGTCATTCAGTCAGTCAGTCAGTCAGTCAGTCAGTCAGTCAGTCAGTCAGTCAGTCAGTCAGTCAGTCAGTCAGTCAGTCAGTCAGTCAGTCAGTCAGTCAGTCAGTCACTGACATTCAGTCAGTCAGTCAGTCATTCAGTCAGTCAGTCAGTCAGTCACTGACAGTCATTCAGTCATTCAGTCAGTCATTCAGTCAGTCAGTCAGTCAGTCAGTCAGTCAGTCAGTCAGTCATTCAGTCAGTCACTGACAGTCACCCAGTCATTCAGTCAGTCAATCAGTCAGTCAGTCAGTCAGTCATTCAGTCAGTCAGTCAGTCACTGACATTCAGTCAGTCAGTCAGTCATTCAGTCAGTCAGTCAGTCACTGACAGTCAATCAGTCATTCAGTCAGTCAGTCAGTCAGTCTGTCAGTCAGTCAGTCAGTCAGTCAGTCAGTCAGTCACAAGAATGCGTGTCTTCATAGAAATAAATTTTGTGTCTCTCTGTGCATCCGTCCGTCCACCAACCCACCCACCAACCCACCCACCCACCCACCCACCCACCCAATCCAACACAATCCTTATCATGTAATATACCCCTCTTAGGTGGTGTCATAAAAGAACCCTCTGTCTGCGTCTCCCCCATTCTAAAGCGCATCCTCGCCCCCTCTCTCCCATCGGACCCCAACATAACAACCCGACCAAACCTCCCTGTTACGTAGTCCGTCTGCCGCATAAGACTGTGCTTTCCGTCTAAGTCTAAGATGTAGAACGTGAGAGGAATGACGGAGTACACAGTCACGATGCTGGGGTGGGATGGGGTGGGATGGGGTGGGATGGGGAGAAGTGGGGAGGGTGGGGTGGGGCAGCTTGCCCTATGCAGCCAGCGGAACAATGGCTTCTAATGCCACGTCGTTGTCGTCATCGTCGTCATTATCTCTGACGTGATCGTCATACTCTGTATCAATTTTATCCTCTTTATAATCGCTCTGATGATATTCGTCATTACTCTCGTTATCATCTTCGTCATAATCATCGTCGTCGTCGTTGTTGTCGTCGTTGTTATCATCATCGTCATAGTCATAGTCATCGCCATCGTCGTCGCCGTCATAGTCATAGTCATAGTCATCGACGTAGTCATTGTCATCGTCATCATCGTCGTCATCGCTGTCATAGTCATAGTCATCGATCTAGTCATTGTCATCGTCATAGTTATTGTCATCGTCATTGTCACTGTCATTGCCGTCATCGTCACCGTCACCGTCATCATCACCGTCATCTTCATCGCTATCATC
The DNA here is from genome assembly GCA_945859605.1 of Lumbricus rubellus. Classification (NCBI taxonomy): domain Eukaryota; kingdom Metazoa; phylum Annelida; class Clitellata; order Crassiclitellata; family Lumbricidae; genus Lumbricus; species Lumbricus rubellus. The sequence goes on along the minus strand of OX243822.1, from coordinate 29,818,397 downwards.
ATAGTCACTAGCTATTAATCATTATCATCGCTATCATCACAGTCTAAAAAAATCCGCGTTATGGACCCAAAAATAAATGACCCATATAATAGATAAGATCGAAAGGAGTTTAAGAAGAAAAGCTGGTTTATGGCTGAATATCATCTCTAAGGCCAGAGTTCGACCCCAGTAACGTCTTCATGACATTGTGTGTGAGTGTGCGTGTGTGTATGTGTGGGTATGCGTGGGTTTGTGTGTGTGTGTTTGTTCGTATGTGTATATGTGTGTATAATTATGTATGTTTGTATGTATGTGTGCGTGAGTGTATGTGTGCGTATGTATGTATGTGCGTGTGTGTTGTGTGTCTGTGTCTCTTTTTTTGCGCATGCCTTTGGGTTCGTGTATCTTCCTAGATATATATTTGAGTCCGTTATAATACTGTTCAATGCTTTCACGACGCCCTGATTTTAAGTGAAAGTACCGACGAAAGAAGTTCAAGTCCCTATTACAAAAGTCTGACCTATCCAAACTATCATCTTAGTGGTTTATGAGAAAATATACTTTTCAGAAACAAACCGATTATATTAAAAATGCTGATGTACGAACTACCATTTTATATTCATATAAAAAAATTATAATTTACTTTGGGTTTTAGATTGAAGTTATGCTGATACATGTAGAGTTAATCTTCTGTAATATTATTATTGTTTTTAAAAAGTCAGGAATTGTAAACTTAGTCCATTATAATTACCTTACCCGGACCACCAAAAATGGCGGGCCCCTTGGCATTAATTTTGTCACTATATACACCCACTCTCCGCGGTCTATGATAGATGGTTAGATAGGCCTACACGTACATTTTGACAGTGCAACCACGCACAATACTCTTTGCTGCATACCATAGAGAAGGAAGACCATGACTTTCTGTGGAGCGATGGTTAAAACAATCAAATGGGAATTGGAAGAATTTATTGCCAGTGCTTCATCATGTCACTTTTTCCATTTATGAATCTGTCCATCTGTCTCTCTGTGAATCCACCCACAGTAACAGTTATCTATCATCTCCTTGCATCTCTCTTTAACTGTGCAAGTATAGTGGACAATTATTATAGTTTCAGGTTCAGGGCTGTTTTAAAGAATTTTTAGAATTGCACAACCCCTTCTTTTCTTTCCCATCCTCTGTGGTAAATTACTTCCAATCGGATGACAATGGTCATATTTTTCTAGATTTAATTGTACAGAAGTGCCTCTACAACAGCACACATCCATGTAGAACTGCACATTTTGTGTACAACTGCACGTTTAAAAAAGCCCTGTACCTTTAGGCTATCTGGAATGGCCTGCCACTACCCTTGCGACTTAGGGCCTATGCCTAGACTAAATTCACCTGCTTTTTATAAATCGCTCAAATCTTACTTTTTTTTGGCTGGGATGTACTTGGAGCGCCTTTGAGTAAGATTCTTGAACAGGCGCCATATAAATTCTCGACGAAAATAAATGAATGAATGAATACCAAAGTGTGATAATAAAATCATCATCTGCAACTTTATCCAGGCTTTGCACTGGCATTGTGTAAGGTTTGTTGCTGTCCAGCGACACAGCCATTGCAAGGATGCTTTATGCCTCCCTCCTCCTTTATCCAGGCTTTGGACTGGCACTGTAAGGATGCAGACAGTGTCGAAGTTATAACTCGCCTGTCCATATGTCTCTATGCATTTAAATGATCATTCATCCGGGATCTCAGTCTAGCTTTTTTGCAATTTGATCGGGATTTGAACCGGCTACCCAGATGTTTACCCTTCGCTCTCCTATCCGCTGGACTCAATCGCTCCCCAGCCGTCCACTTAGATTACATTCACCCACAGCCGCGTAGCAATCGAGCGAACGTCGAAGGCAATTTGCCACATGCCTCCAAACTCCATTGGCAATTCGATCATCCTCCCCCACACAACCCTCCTCAATCCCCTCATCACCCGACCAATTTCTTCTTTCGCCCACGACCACTCAAAGAAATACCCACAGTCAACACAGAGTGGGGGGCTATATATGTGTGTATGTGTGTGTGAGTATGTATGTATGTATGTATGTATGTATGTATGTATGTATGTATGTATGTATGTATGTATGTATGTATGTATGTATGTATGTATGTATGTATGTATGTATGTATGTATGTATGTATGTGTGTGTGTGAGTGTGTATGTGCGTATGTACGTATGTACGTATGACATTGTGCGTATGTACGTATGTACGTATGTACGTATGTACGTATGTATGTATTTATGTTTTAGGTAAACCTGTGTTTGTTCGTTTGCATGTGCACTTGTCATAGCGCCCCCTCAAGCTCTCACTACTCAGAGGCGCTCTCGAATGCACACCGAAGCGCTGAGCAATTGCGAGTGAAGGACTTGCCCAAGGTCCCTACACGTTTTTGAGGTGGATTCGAACCTGCAACCCTTCGGCTGCAAGGAAACGAACATACCCACTACACCACCGCGCGGCCCATATTTTTTGTATGTAAGTACACGTATAACATGTGTATACATCTTTGCCTGCATGCACCTGTGTTTAGATGTGTGTATTCGTATAGCTTTTGTGCATGCATATACATACGTATAATTATGTGGATATCTCTCTCATATGAAATGTGTCTAAATCCTCATAAATATCTCTGCCTTCTGGCTCGAATAATAATGTATCGTCTGAAATCGTCGTCGGCTGACATGCGAATCTACGGCCACCCAAAACGGTCATCAATATGACTTCTTCATTACTGACGGTGACAGCCGGTATAAAAATTCCATCTATATCAGCCACGCTGCTTTTATGAAATACTGCCTGTCTACTTGTATTTGTCTGGCTTGCTGGCTAGCTAGCTGGCTGGCTGGTTAGATGGCTGGCTGGCGGGTTAGTTGACTGGCCGTTTGTCGAGCTCTGCTGTCTGCCTCTCAGTCTGTTTGTCTTTGATTTATGTTTGAATCTTCGTATACCTGATTTTTTTCGTTTTGTCGGTCGTCGTTTTGTCAATATGTAGTTTGTCTGTCTGGCAGCTCGCATTCCGTTCAAAGTCTTTATTTTTGTCCTCACATCGAAACCGGGTTCTGTCCCGGAAATATCTTAGTGATCTCATTCAGTTTAATCATTCTACTACACCCCTCTGACCTCTCATCTCTTCGAATTGGAAGGATCTATTTGTCCCGCCATCTGTATTGGCCGAAACTGGATAATTCTGAAGCATTGGACCTGCCCTCTGGAATGCCCTTACCGCCTCTTTGCGTGCTCGCCATAGCTTTTAAATCTGCTCTTACGTCCCTGTCTCTCCTCAAAGTCCTGTTGCTCTCTGGGGCATACTTGCACTGGAAGCACTAATGAACAGACACCGCTGAAAGCCACGCTATGTAAGTTCCAAATTACAGTAAATCTGTCTGTCTTTCAATATGTAACAATTTTATCTATCTAACTGTACTGAGTCTGCCTTTGTACCCGTATGCGATGTTTTGGTGTTCTACAGTAGGCTACATGACATTGTTTGTTCGAAAACAACGCGGTGGTCGTGTACCTGGTAGCCTATATAACTATAGATGTATTTGAATGACAGCTCTGTGGATTAGATTAATTCCCAAAGTGTAAGATGCGTCTATGCTGACGGTTTCTAAGCTCACATTAATTATAGACTAGATGGGTTTTTTGCTTAAAAGGCCATCCTACTTAGAAATCTCCTTTGAGACCAGTCGTTCTTTTGATATGAAGATGTCATTGGTGGACTTCTTAGACAACCATATTGTAGCATACGACATATTTGGACCAATGGGCGAATAAAAAGGGAAATTCTGAAGTGCGGGTTCTGCAATGTGCAACATTGTGCGTAGTTCCGCCTCACATTTAAGAACAGGGCTGTCAATAAATCTCGCTCAATAATATATGGATAGCTATTTAGAGAACCACATTCAGGCATACGTCGTCATACGATATGATTAGGCCTATTATTATAGCCTACATCATATTATGACCACACAAATGAAGACACCAAAGGCAAAGGAAAGTGGAAGAGGAGGATCCGAGTGGCTGACCCCTCCGTAGAGAGGGATTAATTGAAGCCTGAAGTAAAAGAAGAATATCATGACCACACATTGAAGTCTAAATTATGAGCTGTTTATAATTATTCCACATATAAACTAAGAAATGCTGACAGAGATACTTTTAAAAATGAACGAGAACTGCAAAGCAATTCACATTGAAACAAAGAGTTGCTTATAAATTGAAAATGTAAACTGAGTTCAGTCTGCAAAATCATTAGCGAGCTACCCACTGTTTGTAATTCCACATCTAAACTAAGAAATGCTGTAAGGTATAATTTATCTGAACTTATAATATTGCTTAGTAATTCACATTAAAACACAGAGTAGCTAATTATAGGTTGACGCTGAGCTAAAAGCAGTTTGTAAACCTTTATTTAAGTTGCCATTTGTTGATAAATTCGCGTCTTGGAAAAATATTTGCCAATATCAGCTACTCCGCGCAGGCTTGTCTAATTCTAAACTAATAAATAGGTTACTATCAAACTGATAGAAGTTTAAATTAACTGTGGTAACAGACCCATTATCCAGCTACCATCAGTTTACACATCCACATCAAACCGTAAAATGAATCAATTAATTTAAAGTTAATTAAATCAATCCGTTCAAATAAACTCACCCGTTCCTCTGCTATCCTCCGGCACACTGCTACCAGTGGCTATCAACGTTACTAACAACATCCAACAAACAGCACGTACAATCCCATTCTTCACCGGTGCATATCCACAAACATCCATAGAATCGCGCGCCATCGTGAAAATGCGAGTAATCATCACAGTGTATCGCCGCTACGTGGCGCCAGCCGCTGCAATGGCCGAGACCGAGAAGCAAAGATCAACTTCGATCTCAATATTAGAGATCTAATTATTCCAGTTGTTCGCATATTATTCCGTCACGGTTGGGTTGTGTGGACGGTGAGGGGCGGCTGCTGAAAGCAAGGCGAGTCATCCAAGACGATGATGGCGTTGTGAGAGTGGTTGCTTGTCCGGCGTTGACTGGCTGCTGCTGCTGGGAGGAGGAGGAGGCGACTGCGGAGGATGACAAGAGAAGCAGATGCGGCAGAAGCCAGATGCGCCGATGCCATCACGGTGCATCGCAACCTATTGGTTATTATATGTCGCTCAATGTCTCTGTTTGTCTATCGCTGTCTCTGTTTGTCTTTATCTGTCTCTTGCTGTCTCTATCTGTCTCTCGCTGTCTCTGTCTGTCTGTCGCTGTCTCTGTCTGTCACTCGCTGTCTCTGTTTGTCTCTCGCTGTCTCTATCTATATCTCGCTGTCTCTGTCTGTCTCTCGCTGACTATGTCTGTCTCTCGCTGTCTCTATTTATATCTCGCTGTCTCTGTCTGTCTCTCGCTGACTATGTCTGTCTCTCGCTGACTATGTCTGTCTCTCGCTGACTATGTCTGCCTCTCGCTGTCTCTGTCTGTCGCTTTTTGTGCCTACCGTTTGTCTATATTTCTCCATGTGTCTATGTCTATTTCTGTCTTTCTATGCTTCTGTCTGTCTCTGTGTGGATATGTATGTCTGTCCCTCTCTATCTCTGTTTGTCTCAATCTGGTTATCGTTATGTTTGTCTGTCTTTCCTTGTATGGATCTCTCTAGAAAACGACAACTACATGAAGGTAGAGTGCAATAGATATTGCACTCTACATAGTTGTCGCTTTCTGCCTACGTCTGTTTCCCTTTGCATCTGTCTCTCGCTGTCTCTGTCTGGTTCATTCTGTCCCTCCATGCCTACCTCTATTTTTCGGTGTATATATGTCTCTTTTGTCTACCTCTGACTCCGTCTGTCTCTGTCTCAATATGTCTATCTGTCTGTCCCTCGCTGTATCTGTTTTTCTTTGCCTTGCTTTCATTGTCTTTCCTTTTCTCAATCTTTCTCTGTCTCTTTCTGCATATCTCTGCCTTCTTCTGTCTCCAGTGGCGGATCCAGAACTGTTTCAAGGGGGGGGGGGCAAAATTTTCGGGAAAATCATACCATTTCATCCGCCAAAACAGTTGATGACCTTTTTTTTGTCATTTGCCAAAATTTTCGGGAAAATCATACCATTTCATCCGCCAAAAAAGTTGATGACCTTTTTTTAGTCCTCAACTTGACAACCGAGCGGGGGGCCACGTCCCATACAATTTTCTATTGTCCCCATATTCGTATTTCTAATATTGCCCCCCCTGGATCCGCCCCTGTCTGTCTCTGTCTCAATCTGTGTCTGTCTGCCCCTCGCTGTCTCTGCTTGTCTCTGTCTGGCTCTATTTGTCTCTATCTGTCTATCTGTGCCTACCTCTCACTATCTCCGTCCGTTTTTTTACTGTGTATTGTAGCAGGAGTAATAAATATTTTCTGTCTGTCTGTCTGTCTATCTGTCTGTCTGTCTGTCTGTCTGTCTGTCTGTCTGTCTGTCTGTCTCCCGTTTGTATATCCGTCTCTTTCTGCCTATTAAATATCGCAATCTGTCTCTGTCGCTTTGGCTCAAAACATGAACAATAAGTATTGCTTTCATTGTCTGAAAATAGTCTGTCTGCTTCTCCATAATTATCTCTCCCATAAATTTTCTTCTTTTTTTCTTCTGTCTGTCTGTGTTTGTCTGTCTGTCTGTCTGTCTGCCTGTCTCTCTCAATTGTTTCCTTCGCTATCCATCTATCCTTGTCTCTCTACCTCTCTGTCTGTCGCTCTCTTGTGAACTTACTCTGCCATGGCACTGACTGTCATTTTCCTGTATTTACTAGCTTGGAATTTTGTCTATATGTTTCTTTGTTTATCAAATCTTGCATGTCGCTCTAGGTTTCTGTAGGCATGTCTTTGTCTCTGTTTGTCTGTCTATATGTTTCTTCACAACACTTCAACTCTGCCTGTCCTGTCTGCTTTGCTGGTCCAAGCGTAAATGTCTGCTTGTCTGTCTCTATCCGCGTGGATATCCTTCGTCTTCTTGGAGTAGTCGATTAATTTATCGAATAATCGGTCAGTTAATCGATCGAATATTTGATTGATTGATTGATTTCAATCCGATTTCACAAACAACCCCCAAACCCTAATTCGTCGTGAGCGTCAATCATGTTCCAACGACCCCACCCAGCCCGACGCGGGGGGAATACACCCCACCCCATTTCTCCCGCCATCGAAACGCCCCCTTAATTTTAGCATCGTCAGATTGACCGATGGTCGGCAGACGACCAGATTTGGCGCGAAAACGGATATCGATCAGAAAGGCCAGATGCTATCGGAGCCGAAATAATAATATTGACGTTGTATAAATTACTTTCGGTCAACGTTGAGTTTAGCCATCAATCATCCGCAATCCGTAAGATGTCAAGGCGACCAGCGTAATTCAGCCCAGGGATATTCGCAGAGTGCGCTGGTTCCATACTCGACATTCGAGATAATATTTAGAGATGTTCGCAAATTATTAAAAAGAAAAAAATCGTGTCGTGTCCAGGGCAGTTGAGAGAGTGGCATGGAAAATGTCCAGGGGTCCTGCGACTTTCATGGGACCTGGGTTTTTGTTTTGTTCTTGCATGGTCTATGATTTATAAATGTGTTTTTTTAATATCAATATCACTGAGTATTATTATTGTCTTCAATAAGGATTATAAGGCTATTCGGTAACGGTAAAGCATTGACAATAGATTCCACAAATATTCCCATCTGATTGTCTTTGACCACATTTCCACCGAACGCCATCTCTTCTGCCACTGAGACTGCAGCAGCGGCAGAGAGTCCCGTGCATGGTATGGTATGGCATGGTATGGTTATGGCATGGCATGATATGGTATGGCATGGTATGGTATGGTGTAACATGGCATGGTATGGTATGGCATGGTATGGCATGGCATGGTATGGCATGGTATGGCATATTATGGCATGGTATGATATGGCTATAATGGTAAACACACCGGCTATAACGGTAAACCGAACGTCATCTCTGCTGCCAATAAAACTGCAGCAGCAACAGCAGTAAAGAGTCCCGTGCATGGTATGCCATGGCATGGTATGGTATGGCATGGTATGGTCAGCGCTGCTGGTGTTGCTGCTGCTGGTGCTGTTGTCTTTTGTGGTAGCGATAAGGAGGCAGATGACAACGGTGGTCCGCAGGGAACGGAGTTAATCTCTTCCGACCAATCGTCTGAACTCGTTCGATGATCAAGTAGGATGGTCGATTAGCGACGATGGAGGAAGAGAAGGATGACGAAGAGGATGATGAGGAGGGAGGATGAGGACGAGGAGGAGGAAAGAAGGAGGAGAAGAAGGAGGATGACGAAGAGGATGAGTAGGAGAGAAGGAGGAGGGGAGGAGGTGGATGAATAAAATGGGTTGGGAGAGTGTTGGCGGTGTAAGACGGAGAGGTATAGAGGGACAGAGTGGTAAACACAGAGGCAGAGCAAGAGAACGAGAGAGAGAGGGAGGGAGAGAGAGAGAGAGAGAGAGAGAGAGAGAGAGAGAGAGAGAGAGGGAGAGAGAAAGAGAGAGAGAGAGCGCGAGACAGAGACAGAGACAGAGAGACAGAGAGACAGAGAGACAGTGAGACACAGAGAGAGAGAGAGAGACAGAGAGAGACAGAGACAGAGACAGAAAGACAGAGATACAGAGAGACGGAGGGAAATATGCAGGCAGGGAGGCAGGGAGGGAGAGAGAGAGGGTAAAGAAGACAGACAGACAGACAGATATAGGCAGAGAGAGACAGAGACAGAGCGACAGAAGCAAACATACATGTAAATACAGAAAAGTCATGGTGAAAAGACTAGAAAGAGACAGAGATAGCCTACATGCACTGTTAAAAAAAATCGTGGAAATTTCCACTAAAGTTGGTGGTCCACAAACAACACCCTTGGGTGGAAATATTTCCACCCTTAGACAAGGGTGGTCCAGTTCCACCCTTGACCTTTGGTGGAAAATTCCATCAGAACTGGGAAGTCTCCACCGTATCTGAAAGGTGGAAAATGCCGCACCTCCTTGGAAAATTCCATCTTTGCCCAATGGTGGAGAATTCCACTAATTCTTTGGAAATTTCCATCTTTGCCCAGTGGTGGAGATAGCCACTAATTCTTTGGAAATTTACACTTTGGCTCAATGGAGGAGAAAGCCACTAAATCTTTGGGATTTTCCATCTTGGATCGATGGTGGAGAAAGCCACTAATTATTTGGAAATTTCCATCTTTGTCCAGTGGTGGAGATAGCCACTAATTCTTTGGAAATTTACACTTTGGCTCAATGGAGGAGAAAGCCACTAAATCTTTGGAATTTTCCATCTTGGATCGATGGTGGAGAAAGCCACTAATTATTTGGAAATTTCCATCTTTGCCCAGTGGTGGAGACAGCCACTAATTTTTTGGAAATTTTCATCTTTCCCCAGTGGTTGAGAAAGCCACTAATTCTTTGGAAATTTCCATCTTGGCTCAGTGGTGGAAATTGCCACTCCTTCCTTAGTAATTTCCACTTTGGCTCAATGGTTTAAAATGCCACTCAATCTTTGGAAACTTCTACGTTGACTCAATTATGAAATATGCCACCCTTTTTTTGGAAATCTCCACCTAAAAAGCTCATTGTTGGTATTTTCCACTCATTTGGGTATGATACCATAAAAATATTCTTGACCTGCATGTAAAGTATGCACGAGAAATCATATTCACAATATTTATTGACAAAAAACGATTCTAGCTGTTTAGGTTCAAAAAATCGATATGAAAATGAGACTGCATGCACAATGGGAAAACCACGCAAAATCCTAGTCATGAAAATACTGTAACAAATTAAAGTGTTCAAAGGAATAATCCTGCAGTCATCATACAAAATCATCATCTATTTTAAAACGTATTCAAGCAAACTATTACTTCACAATTATTGATATAATATCATACACTTACATTTTATCAGGTACTCAGTGGATAATAAGTACTACAAGACCTACATAGTTATATGAATCTCGATGAAAAATTATATATGATGCTGAAATGGTGCCATGCATTATATCAGTTATCAGTAAAGAAACAACAGAACTTTTCGGCATAATTATAAACAAATATTTTGTCCACGAGAAAATAAGAATTTTTTTACATATACAAAATATTTGTACATCATGCGCAGTATAAGTAATTTTAGAAATACATCACATACTACTCCATTACGGTCTTTATTTGAAAATAGACTAGTGAGGAAATGAAAAAAAAATTTTGTAAATAGGTAATATCAACTATGAAACTGGTTTTTTAGAGCGAAGTCAATACTGACGGTCCATATCAATGAACAATTTAGCATACTGTAAGGCCATTCAATCCAAAGACTTTTATATTGTCATAAAACAGCAATAAATGTCATTCAGAAATCTGGAAAGAGGTAAACGAGATGAAAAAGAAGCGTCTTATTATCAGCTTTGAATAATATTCCAACTGAGAGACTGCACAATCATAGTGGTTTTAATAGTTCATGCCGCGGAACAATATGGATATTGTCTGTAACTTTGAAGAGAGACTTGGAACAGTTGATAGAGAATTCCGACCCTGTGATATGGAGTTTTTTTCTCACGTGTTGACATGTCCTGCAGAAGACAAACCAACACCACAAGTCAGTAACATCATAGCTTTATAACGCTTTCACAAAATCCTCCACTTCAAATGTGGCTAAACACTAATGGACTAATAGTGTCCGTAAGAAAACTAAACTTTAATAAAATTATTGGCTCTATATATAAATTATAGAACAACACAGCATCACAATGATGGCAGCTTACATAATAAATTAAAATTTAATTAAACTTTTACTTTGCTGAATGCTGATAATGTAATGTAATGCAATTAGTAATTTCTATAGTGCCGCTCACGGCCATGGCCATTCAGTGGTGCTTCTATTGCGAGAACCCAGACAGAGACAGCTGTTAAGAAGAGAGCCAGATATTGGAGAGCGAAAACGATCCAGAAAGAAGAATCCCAGTGAAAGTGGAGGAAATGAAAAATAAGTCAATAAGGAGGGTCATTGGACCCGTCTTATTGAATTCTGTTCCCACTAGATACTAGATAGGGTCCAATGACAGTAGGGAATCGAGTTTGAGCAATATCGTATCCAGCTCGTGGGGACAAACAAGTCAGAATTTTTAAGAGAAAGGAGCAGTCTAAGTTTAAGCGCCTTCGTGAGGTTATTGTAAGGCGCTATATAAATGCTCATATACAATCAATCAATCAATCAATTTTTTCATTGAGCCAAAAGAGCACACAAGATGTAAATCAATATATCAAAATAAAACATGAACGCTAATGGTCACAACAGGAAACCCAGAAGGGACTGCAGAGTCCCACTGCTTAGGGCCACCTATGCACAGTTTCTGGTTCTGGGCGTTTACAGATTCAGCACAATAAAATTATATTCTATTTTTCATCATACATGTAATAAATCAATATAAATGAAAACTTAACTAAGAAAACTAAACGTTCCAAATATTAATATCACGATGTTACATAATATGCATATTTAAACATGTTGTATGAGTTCTCAACACAAAATCAACACTAGACTGAAAAAAGTAAGAAAACCTTAAGTAAAAAAACATAAAACCTTAACTAAGTAGGGAGAGGGAAGTACATAGTATGAACCCGACTAAGAGTTTTGGTTAATCATCCATAAACTCAAACAGGCGCCAGTAGGGGTACGTGAAACAAGACTCCTAAGATATAAATTTTCTTTGAGTATATGGACTTTGTGCCCGTCTTTTTTGTTGATTAGCAATTATTTTTAACGCTGCAATATTAACAGCATCGCCATTTCTTTCTTTCACGTGTAATTAGAATTTAGACTCAATACAATATAGTGCACGCAACAAATGTATGCTTAGGCATGCTACTATAATTCCGTCACATAAGCTTACTTTAATTGTAGTGCATGCAACACAATCATATTTTAGCTTAGGCTATTATAATTTCGAAACAAATAATGTATACATGGTTGAAAGGACTAAAGCCAGACATCCTCAGCTTATAGGCTATAGAGCTCAAATAGGGGTGAGCTGAATTGGCCTGAGGATTGACTTGTGGTCGCGCTCTTAAAATCTGCAATTCCTTTCAGCTCGTCTTAATTATCTGTGTGAAACTGTATTTTTTAAAATTTGCAATTAAAAACAAATATGGCCTAAATTTGCGTTTGACATTGAGAAATATTAAACGAGCTATTTTAAATATAATATGTTAGTCAAAACATGCCGACAGCATATTAACGCTATAAGCTAGCCCTTTCCTACAGGGGCTAAAGAGCAATTTTTCTTTTCTGCTGATATGATTACATGATTAAAACTGTGCTCATATAATATGGTCCTGGGCACGACGTTAAACTGCATCCATCATCCGCCACAGGGAAACAACAATGTCCCTGTGCCGGTCCTAACCCCGGACAAAGGAGGAAGGTTTGCCAGATGGGTGGCGATACACTGGCAGGAAAAGACCAAGACGATTGAAATCCGCAGCAACCACGACACAAGTGACAAAGCGACCCAGATGCTTCAAGGTGTCATGAAGTGATGCATACATGCACAGACCGGTCAGGACAGACCGGTGGAGAGAGTCGGAGGGAGAGCGTGGGACACATGCGGGCATTGTCCCAGGTTGTCCTCCATGCCTCTCTCCCAATATTCTCTTCAATCAGACAAGGTGGTCTAGCTGCTCCAAGATGTTAATGGTATGGAGCAGACCTGCTGACCGGACCGGTTGATGCTGGGAGGCATGATGCGAGACAGACTCAGACAGAGAGTGGCGTCGGTCTCCAACGGGCTTTGAGCCTAAGGATATTGATGATGATGATGATGATGACATATATTTTAAATTTTGTTCCATATATTCGACTCTTACAATACACAAAAAATAATGTGTGAGAACCGCGGGAGCATATGTACGGATGTTGTACTAAAGGTGAAACTGTAACTACACACTGAAATAATGAGCATTTGGAAGAAAACAAACAGACTGATGTCAGGCTAATATCATCCCACTGTACGAAACATTTTGGCACGTCTAAGGAAAGACATTCAAATGCAAAAATTCCTTTTTGGGGAAATTTGACCGAAATGTTTCAAAGGAGCAAGAAGAAATAACTAAAGCAAAACGAGCGGTTTAGATGTGCAGTCACCACCTACGGCAAAGCAGACATTTTAGTGTATTTAAGCTCAATTGCCCAATTTGTTCATCAACTAGACATAGAACTTGGTAGGCCTACATGTCCAGTAAAATCTTGTTCGATTGCTTTTACATGTAATTTTACAAGCATCACCGATCAACATTATTATTGTTTACTGGCCATCTTTCCCCTTCAACAGTTCAATGGTCTTGACGGTCAACTAATACATCGTTATATTATCGCTTTTCGACAGTCGTACGTTTTTTGACAAGCCAGATGAGTTGAGTTTTGAAAGAGTTTAGTTAAAAGCGATTGGAATACATCAAATGCAAATCATGAAAAATGGTTTCAGAGAGGCAATCTTATGTGAGTTGAGCAGACGGAGGACCATGGACATTAGGGTTGTCCAGAAAACTAAAAAGTTGAAGAAAACATCCATACTCAAGTTTGTTACCATGATTGTGTTTATGTGTGGCCTACAAATAATTTTTACAGATTTTTAAAATGTCATTCTGATATCCCTCATGGCCCCTGAACTTATGGGCCGATTTTGGTCGAAATTGCACTGTATTTTCAATACGAACAACTAATTGCTAAGCAGACAGGACTCACAGTTGCAGTATTAGACACCAAATTGATATAATTTTCATTACTCTTGACTAATCAGCAATAAAACAAATTGAAATGTACTATCTGAGCAATATAAGGGGCCGTCCATAAAAAGAAAATTGTAAACAAATAGGGATGTGAACAATATGATGCAACGCCTGCGGCGGGTGCGTATTGGTACTTCATTAGGGACCGTCCATAAATGACGTCTTGCACCTCGGGAAGGGGCCGGGCCAAACGTCTGAAACTATTTGTGACAGTTTCTTACTAGATATCGTATGAATTTTGTGGCGACATAATAACGAGGATTCGGGGTAAAAAATCGTACTAAATTACGTGACATCATTTATGGATGGCCCCTTATATTGCTCAGACCAAAATCAATCCCTAAGTTCAGGAGCCATGCATAATATCAGGATGACATTTTAAAAATCGGTAAAAAAAATATCTGTAGGTCTCACATGAACAATATCATTGGAAAAACTTGAGTATGAGTGCTTTCTACAACTTTTTGTATTTCTGGACAACCCTAATGGACATAGACCTGAACGCCATCCGCAAAGAGGTGATCATTAGCAGAGTGACTTGGAAACAGAATAGTAACCCCAGCCATGGACTAAACGAAAAGTATGGGTCTAACTTCCAAGGACACATCCATATGGAACACCTATATAGACCGCAGTTAGTTAGATCCAAAAATCTCCAGCTGTAACCATTTTGGTGTGACCAGACACGTGAGATTTTAACTGAGGAGAGGGAGCCCCTTGATACCACAGGAGGATTCAAGTCGTTGGAACAATTTATGTAGTCATCCATGTCGACAGCTGCTGAGATATCACAGAGTGCAAGAAGCTAAACCTGAGCTTCAGAGTAAAATCTGAATTGATCGCGGTGAAATAGCATTTATGTCAATGAGGCATTAATTATTGGGCCACCCTGTATGCTAGGTTGTTGGGAGAATATTCAAAACATTGAGTCCTGCAGATGACTATAAGCGACGGCGGCAACAATTCACAGCGGTCTGAAGTTTATAGTGGATAGACTGATTGCAACACCAACTGAATATGGGAACCATCTGAATGTGGATTGAAAATAAACCTTAAAAAGACAAAGGTGTTGAAGATAAGTAAATGATAGCAAAGTATAGTTAGAATACATAAATTTTATAAAAGGAAAGGAAATAGAAAAGGTTGGAGAATACAGCTAACAACGGAGTGTGATTATTTCAGATGACAAATGCCATTGTGTAATCAATTTAAGGATTATATAATTTTGTCAAAGAATTTTCATCAAAGAAATGAAAGATAGTAAAACATAGGGAAGTGATAATATACCGGCGAAAATAATCAAATGTCTAGGAGAAAAGGAAATGAAGGAACTTGTTACACTAAGCCAAGACATATACACATCAGGAAATTGGGCCGGAGGATTTTTTAGACACCACCACGATCCCAATAAATAGCAAAATGCAACAAAATGTGAGGAGCATCGTACCATCAGCTTATTAACACATGCTTCAAAGGTGATGTTAAAGGTGATCACAAAAAGATTGCTAGCTAAAGCAGAAGCAGCTGGATGCCTTAGAGAAACCAGTTAGAAAAGGCAGAGGCACTAAGGATGCCATTGGTGCCCTAAGAATGTTAACAGAAAGAAGTCTCGAACATGGAAGGGAAATATGCATATGCTTTGTAGATTATTAGAAGGCGTTTGATAGAGTAAATTGGAGGAAATTGATGGGTGCATTGAGAAGAATGGGGGTTGACTGGAGAGATAGAAGACTTATTGGGAATCTGTATATGGGACAAAAAGTCAGAGTCAGAGTAGAGGGGGAATATTCAGAACCGGGATAAATTGGTAGAGGAGTGATACAGGGGTGTCCGTTGTCTAATATGCAGAAGTACTACTATGAGAGACCAGCCGGAGCAGAAGACACGGCAAAGAAAGCTGATAAGCGGATACACTCTTCAGGAGCGGCTGTAGTGGTGGAAGACTGGTTGGAGATGGAGATGGAAGACAATCAACAGACGGAGAACTTCAGAGATGTAGTGATTACCTCCGAGCTGTCTTACGAACAGAAGAGGAAAGTGAAAAGACTCTGGCCGGAATATAAGCACCTTCTCAGCCAGATACCAGGGCGAATAAACCTGATGGTATATGGAATGCAACCGTCAGCTACGGGATACGTAGAGACGGACCTTCCAAGGATGCAATAAGGGTTAGATGGAATTTTAAGTTGTAAATAATGCAATTGTGCCTTTGTTGGTTTTAGTTCCAAATTTTTTTTAAAATTTTTGTCTTAAGCATAGGGCCATTGTCACGAATTGCACTTGCAGCTGCGCTGTAATATAGGATTGTTAGATAGACGCCTTGTCCAGTCAAGCGTAGCTAGATATACGGGCAAGGGGAAATATATTTAGTCCGCTCATAGAAGGTTAGAAATAGTATATATATATGCAGATTTAGTTAATTGTACACTGTAGACACCTCCGGATAGGAGGGATTTCTTTTATTGCGACTGTGACTTTAATAAGACGTTTAATAAGATGTCTATTGAAATGATTCGTAGTTCTCTTAGGCATAAAATATATAAATAGGCGGCGATGGGTACGTAGGTACGATGGGTCGATAAACGGTGACCGAGGGGTCCAATGGGATGGGCAGTCCAATGGGAAGGGCTTTCGAGAGGGATGGGCAAGGGATCAACGTCAAGGGATGGAAGGCAACGTATATTCAGTCTGAGTTGAGACGAGCTGGAGAGAGGACGTCTGCGCAACGGGTCTCTGGACGGACCAAGTCGTTGGACGTCTGCGCAACGGGTCTCTGGACGGACCAAGTCGTTGGACGTCACCATTACCAGTGGATGTCCTCCAACCGTCTCCGCCTGAATTCTGAAAAAACCCAATACATCTGGCTTGGAGGCCGAGCCCAGCTTGCGAAGATCGACATGGAGCTCCTCCGTACTTTGTTTCTCCCACAGTTCGTGACTTGGGTTTCACTCTGGATTCAGCCCTTTCTTTCTCGGACCATGTCAACCGTGTCTCACGTACATGTCTCTACCACCTACGACAGCTGCGAACTATCCGTCATTCACTCTCTCCGCAAGCTGTTAAGGCGCTTGTTCATGCCCTGATCTGCTCTAGGGTTGACTTTGGGAACTCTGCTTACGCCGGTCTCTCCTCACTCAACCTTTCCAAACTTCAGACAATTCTAAATGCTGCTGCTCGCCTAATTGCCGGTCTTCCCAAGTTCTCTCATATTTCTGTCTTTATTCGGGACACTCTCCACTGGCTTCCTGTACCACAGCGCATTGAGTTTAAGATTCTGACACTCATGCGCAATTCTCTTCTTGGGGTAGCTCCCTCTTACCTCCGTTCTCTCTGCACCCCGGTCTCCTCTCTCCCCGGCCGCTCTGCCCTTCGCTCGGCAGCCAGCGGCCTCCTTGTCGTGCCTCGCATGCGTGGAGCCACTGCCCAGTCCAGAAGCTTTGCTTATGCTGGCCCATCCTACTGGCACCGTCTTCCTCACAAGCTTCGTCTTGAGCTTCTTAGTCTCTCTCTTCCTTTGTTTAGGAAACGCCTGAAGACTATGCTATTCGTTAGCGGCAGTGCTAACTAGGGTCGGGAGCGCTACTGAATCTGTGAGCGGCGCTATATAAATGTTCAATTACAATTACAATTACAATTACTGTTTAATATCTACACAGAAGAGCTAATAAGAGAGAAAGTTGATGGTACAGAAGACGGAATAAAAGTAGGAGGAATATTGGTAAAAGCTTTCAGGTTTGCTGACGATCAAGCAATGCTGGCAGGAAGATAAAAGGATCTGCACGAGTGATGGATCGAATAAATGCGACCTCAGAAAACTACAACATGAAAATAAACATCCAAAAATACAAAATTTATGAAGATCAGTAAGGAAAAGGAAACATCCATATGTATAAAAATAAATGGAGATAAAGTAGAGCAAGTGAAGGAATTCTGCTATTTGGGAAGCATAACATAAGCGACGCCAAATGTCATAAAGAGATAGGAAGGAGAATAGCAATGGGCAAAGAGGAATTCTTAAAAAGAAAAGAATTGCTAAGAGGAGGGCTAAATAGAAATCTTAAGAAAAGAATGATCAAAACATTGATATGGAGTGTGACATTATATGGCGCAGAGACATGGACA
>OX243822.1:29792978-29795478 GCA_945859605.1 Lumbricus rubellus | reverse complement strand
GGAGGAGAAGGAAGAGGAAGGCGAGAAAGAGGAGCAGGAAGAGGAAGATGAGGAGGAGGAGCAGGAAGAAGAAGACAAGGAGGAGGAGCAGGAAGAGGAAGATGAGGAGGAGGAGAAGGAAGAGGAAGACAAGGAGGAGGAGCAGGAAGAGGAAAATGAGGAGGCGGAGAAGGAAGAGGAAGACTAGGAGGAGGAGAAGAAAGAGGAAGATGAGGAGGAGGAGCAGAAAGAGGAAGACGAGGAAGAGGAGCAGGAAGAGGAAGATGAGAAGGAGGAGAAGGAAGAGGAAGACAAGGAGGAGGAGCAGGAAGAGGAAGATGAGAAGGAGGAGAAGGAAGAGGAAGAGGAAGACAAGGAGGAGGAGCAGGAAGAGGAAGATGAGGAGGCGAAGAAGGAAGAGGAAGACAAGAAGGAGGAGAAGGAAGAGGAAGATGAGGAGGAGGAGAAGGAAGAGGAAGACAAGGAGGAGGAGCAGGAAGAGGAAGATGAGGAGGAGGAGCAGAAAGAGGAAGACGAGGAAAAGGAGCAGGAAGAGGAAGATGAGGAGGAGAAGGAGCAGGAAGAGGAAGACAAGGAGGAGGAGCAGAAAGAGGAAGAAGAGAAGGAGGAGAAGGAAGAGGAAGAGGAAGACAAGGAGGAGGAGCAGGAAGAGGAAAATTAGGAGGAGGAGAAGGAAGAGGAAGGCGAGAAAGAGGAGCAGGAAGAGGAAGATGAGGAGGAAGAGCAGGAAGAAGAAGACAAGGAGGAGGAGCAGGAAGAGGAAGATGAGGAGGAGGAGAAGGAAGAGGAAGACAAAGAGGAGGAGCAGGAAGAGGAAGATGAGGAGGAGGAGAAGGAAGAGGAAGACAAGAAGGAGGAGCAGGAAGAGGAAGATGAGGAGGAGGAGAAGGTAGAGGAAGACAAGGAGAAGGAGCAGGAAGAGGAAGATGAGGAGGAGGAGAAGGAAAAGGAAGACAAAGAGGAGGAGCAGGAAGAGGAAAATGAGGAGCAGGAGAAGGAGGAGGAAGACCAGGAGGAGGAGCAGGAAGAGGAAGATGAGGAGGCGGAGAAGGAAGAGGAAGACAAGGAGGAGGAGCAGGAAGAGGAAGATGAGGAGGCGGAGAAGGAAGAGGAAGACAAGGAAGAGGAGAAGGAAGAGGAAGATGAGGAGGAGGAGCAGGAAGAGGAAGACGAAGAAGAGGAGCAGGAAGAGGAAGATGAGGATGAGGAGAAGGAAGAGGAAGACAAGGAGGAGGAGCAAGAAGAGGAATATGAGGAGGAGGAGAAGGAAGAGGAAGACAAGGAGGAGGAGCAGGAAGAGGAAGATGAGGAGGAGGTGAAGGAAGAGGAAGGCGATAAAGAGGAGCAGGAAGAGAACGTAGACGAGAAAGAGGAAGATTAAGACGAAGAAGAGGAGGAAGAGGATGGTAAGAAAATGAAGGAAGCGGAGAAGCACGAGGTCGAGGAAGGAATAAATATATAATATTAATGTGATATTTATATAGGCCTATTTTAAGGCAAAATTAGTGGCTTAGGATGTAGCACAAATAGTTTCAGAATGCAACTGATGACTCGCTAGGTTTAGTATATATCTTCAGAGTGCAAGTGACGCCTCGCTAGGTGGAGTGCGATTGGTTGGATAAGTGCGTGTTATTTTCCACGTCTGATCACCGTCAACACAGGACAACACGCGCTCGGTGGATTTCTCCTCTAGATATTTCATGGAATGCAAAATCATAGAACCTGGCCACCGAAGGGTGTTAATTCTCTAGAGTATTCCACCTTATATTTTAACAGTGTAGCGACATCTTCTGCTGCATGCAGTCGACAAATGGAAATGGATGACGTTCCTGTTGACGTCGTTCTACTATTACTACACGTCAACCACGTTGTTCTGCAGTAGTTAGACATCTCATCAGATTCACCGACGCTCGACGAATAGACTCTTCTAAAACAGGTCCGACGACCCCACAGAAATTATCCAGTCGCAAACTATACAATTACTGTGGCCGATAGCTGTTACCACTTCTCGAAGAGACGCTGAATAGCTGCCATGTGAACTTTTATATGTCTTTTTATATAGCGAACGTTCTCTGTTACTTATGATATATGACATACAGAAAACACGACTCTTAATAGAAGGCTTGTCACTGCAATATCTAAATGCCATATTTAAAATACATCATTTTTACGGTGTGCGCCTTTTCTGCTGTAATAACTCATTTAAAGCGAATTTACTTCCTACTCGAAGTGGTTTCGCCAGGCGCCAATCTGAACACTGAAAGACCGGCAAAAATACGACACATCACAGATCTCAGTAAATTGTGTTTTAACAACTCTGCCATGCCTATAATAAGTTGCTTGAAAGACGTTCATTCGAGGAACCGATGTTGCACTTTTACTAAGATTTCCAGAGGTTACTTATTGCATTCAAATGCAGCTATGGCGATGTCTTCATTTTGGCTGCATACATATATACAGCACACACACGTACACATATATATGGACGCATGTATATACC
>OX243822.1:29729923-29792778 GCA_945859605.1 Lumbricus rubellus | reverse complement strand
GGGGGGCATTTGCCGCCCCCCCTGGAAGGTGACACTTATTTTTCTAACTACTACTTTTGAGTTTTTTAACAAATTTCTTCGCATTAAAACACTAATGATACCAATGATACACATAGTGAAAGCCTTAAATTTACGTTTACAAATCTATATAGAAATAAATATAATTATATAGTGCCCGTTATGGAACTACTTTTTAACATCTACTTTGGGATTTTTAGCAAATTTTCGCACTTAGGAAACTATTCATATTAAAAATAATACACAAAATGAAACTGAGAAATTTGCATTAAGAAACCTCTTTGAAAAATACCCGTGTTTTTAATTTCCAGCGCTGTATTTTCATGCTCTTGTCACTGAAAAATTCAACCGTGTCCATCGTAAAATTTTTGCCCCTCCTGCAAAATTTTCTGCGGGCGCCCATGTACATGGTATTCATTCACTTCTCATTCACATCGTTGTTCGGTCTCAATTACTTTGCTTCTTTCTCGTTCGTTCGGTGGTCCATTAATTGTTAAAAAAGAAACCATTATGGTGACTGTCTTGTCTGTATGTCTGTCTGCTTGTCTCTATGCTTGTCTAACTTCGTGCTCTCTCTGTCTGTCTGTCTGTCTGTCTTGTCTGTCTGTCTGCTTTTCTGTCTGTCTGCCTGTCTGTCTGTATTGCCTGTATGTCTGCTTTTCGCTCTGTCTGTCTCTGTCTGTCTCTCTCTCTCTTTCTCTGTCTCTGTCTCACTCTGTTTCTCTTTCTCTTTCACTCTGTATCTGTCTCTATCTCTGTATCTGTCTCTGTATGTTTAACTGCCTGTATCTGTCCATATTTCTGTACGTCTGTCTCTATCTCCTTGTATCACCCACTATCTCTCCTTTCACTCTCCCTCCCTCTGTTACTCACTCTTTCAATGATAGTCGTGTCTCTCATTCTCTCTTCGTCCATGATGTCCTTCGATCCGCCTCCCTTAATTCCGTCCGGCTCCTCTTCGCTTCGTTCTAGCAGACAATTCTGATCCACCCAGAACAGATGCCACACGCAATCATAGATTCCAGTCACGATAGAACGAAAGTATCGAAATGAATGGAACAGAATCAGAACAGTCGCCTATCTCTATTAACCTTCAGCCTCCCTCCATCCCTGTCTCTCTCCCTTCCTGCCTCTTCATTCCACCATAATCACCCAAGTACTCCAGTGGGACTTGAAGAGGCCTCGAGAATCAGCCATCTTCAAAGACAGAAAGATCTCTCTAGATAGATACTCGTAGAAACATAAGACATGCACTTGGATGAAACACGCGAAATGGTATTAAAAGTATAATAATTATTTTTCTACTCGATTGCAGTAAGAGAGAGCAAAGTATACAGCATCGCAAGGTATGGTAGGTTAGAGTATCTATGAAGGGCAGGAAATGAAAGGGGGTGGGGAAAAGACAACAGCGAATGGAAAAGTATGGAAGAGGTAGGAAATGAATGAATAGGAAAGAAACAGAAGGCAAAGAGAATGAAAGGGAAGGATGTCGGAGAAAAATAAGAAAATGCATAAGAACGAAATACATGTAGAGAGAGGGAAGGCAATGGACGAGAAGGTAGGGAAGGCACAGAAAGGCAAGGGATGGAAAATGAAAGCAATGCAACCGAAAGGAAAGCTAGTAGAGGCAGTTGAACAATGAACATAGGGCAATGGAAAAGAATGGATGGAATGTAATGGCATTATTAGGTAAGGACAGAAAATGGAAAGAAAGGCACGAAAAGCAAAGGCATAAAGAAAGGGAGAAGAAAGAGATATGGACGGTGAAGGATTTGACGAGATAGTGGACAATAGAGACAATTAGCACAAGACAATTGTGGGGAGATAATTTGGGGAAAGTCGGGGCAAAAAAGAACGAAAATGTAAGCAAATAAAATGAATTTCATTGCAAAAACAAGATGCACCGCAGTCACGACAACGCGTGACAACGAAAGACAGAGAGTTCATGACGAGGTCAACCTGTGACGTCACGCCGATCCTGTGACGTCATTCTTACGTCGTCCGCAATCAGACGATTGCGCAATTAATCGTCGTCGGCGCCGGAAATCGAAGTTTCCGATTTCCGGAAGTGGGCCACCGGAAATACGTGAGAGCGCATGCGCCGCCGTCGGCGTATGAATTAAGGTTAGTGGCGCATCCATCTTCTCGTTTCACGCGTCGTCGCGAGATGTCGCAACGAGACGTGGATAGAAATCTTTTCGACGAATGACAAACGATTCAACGAAAAACACTTTTGCAATAAACTATATATATATTATTTTACGCACCAGACCAATAATAGTTTCAGACATTACATGTATAATAGTGTTTGAATAAAAAAATGCAATGCCTACTGGGACAATAACTGTTGAGAATATTTTTACCCCACAACCACCAAAACCACCTACACTTTTGCAATAAACTAAACTATATACGCACCAGACGAAAACAGTTTCAGACATTTTGTGTTTGAATAAAAAAGTACAATGCCTACTACGACAATAACTATTATATCGCGGATATTGGTATCGCAACATCTACAATAACTACACATGTACTTCTAACCGGCATCACAATTACTACTAAAACCACAGTTGCAACTATTCTAAATCAATAGTTGACCAAAAATACTACAATTAGATCTATACCACGAATATCAGCACCACGACCACATGTATATCACCACTGCCTCTGAGTAACGTCAGGTTTATATATTACTAAAACCACAGCTGCCCCCATTTTAGGAGAACAGTTGTCATATCGCTACAATTATTTTATTAGAATTATTTTACTATAATTTTCTTTCGTTATTTTCTAGCAGGTTATAGTGTAGGCCTATGTATTAGGTTGTGGTATATAATAACCGAAAATTGCGTGAATAGTTGAATTACATAATTATTATTAATTCTTCTTTGTAACCTTCGGCTGTAACTAATCTATCGCTGGGTAGGGTATGATGTCGCAACACAAGTAAATCACTTGAAACCATAATAACAATGTGTTTATTCATATACTTAAGAAAAGCGATAGGTCACACGACCATGATCTGAAGGTCCATCCAACCATCAATCTTTTTACTCAACCTGAAAACCTGTGTTTTATGAAGCCCATCGGACCACCACCACCACTACCCACACCACCACCACCACCATTACCACCACCACCACCACCAACACCACCATTACCACCACCACCACTACCCCCACCACCACCACCACCACCACCAACGACCACCATCACCACCACCACCACCACACCACCACCACCACCACCACCACCACACCACCACCACCACCACAAACACCACAAACACCAGCAACTATCACCACCACAACCACCACCACCACCACCAACAACAACAACAACACCAACCCCACCACCACCACAACCACCACCACCACCACCATCGACCGTAAAAACACCCGGCATTAGTTCCGCAATTTCCATCGAATAATCAGGAAATATTACTTCATCGTTGGATCAAGACTTAGTCTACATCTATTCTCATCCATCTACACCGAGAAATTATTCTGACAGATCTGATTATCCGAGACTCGACTGAAAACCATAATCCCCGAATCAAATGGGATTTCGTTGCAACAAATCCAATGCAAAGAATAGCCTCGAACCGAGACCCAATTTCGACAGCAGCGGCTCTGAGAGTATTGGCCGTCGTTATCCGCGGTGATTGATGTATGAAATGTTCTTTATTCTTGTGATTCTGTGTAGAATTAGAGAAATCTGTGAATGAATGACAATAATACTGAAGGAAGTTTCTGTTCAATGATAAAGACGGTGAGCGTCACCCCTTCTTATTTCAGACTTCAGACTGGCAACACATGATGGTAGACGTTTTATATCCGTTGTTTACCATTGACTTTGTTTTGATTAAGCGCCAAAGAATTCGTTTGTTTCAGCGACTTTGCCCTATGGGCGCTGTATAAATCTCGAGATTACGATTTACGATCACGATTACCAAACCAAACCCTCGTGAACGCTGACCTTACTCCAGGGTGGGAATTTCCATAGTCGTGTTTGTGGTGGTTCAACCCCCCCCCTACTCTTTTTGAGTTTCTCAGAACCCATCTCATTGCATACCCTTAATCAGTGCTAAAAGTGTAAAAAAAAGTGCCTGAACGACCCTTACCTTTCCAAAAAGTGCCATGACATTTTCAGGTGAGCTGGCCAAATAAGTGGCGCGACGGTGTAGAGATTTGAAAATAAGTGACAGGACGCCGTCCATGACCGTCCTGCCACACGTAAATCATCGTCTGACCAACCTCCAGCTAATTCAGATTTCACAGCGTCATCAACTGCTGACATTCTTATAATTATTCCAGCGCTACATAAGAACAGAACGCAGGTTAGTTCAAAGTGCAGGCATTTTGGCAGCACTACTTAACATTCTGTCTAATAATTAATAATACCGCGATGGTTTTATACACCTTTATTACATTGCTCAAACTTTCTATAAATCTAGCTATACGGCACAAAGTCTTAGAATGCGACAATATCGGCCTCACAGTCCTGAAATCTCAAACGTAATCGTAATCTAACAATTTCTAAACCGATGTTCGAAAGGCAAGCGCGAGGCACCAGCTTATTTAATTTTTCTACAATAATATTTTTATATTCATACTGCGTTACTCTACTGGAATTCCCGGTATGACAAAGAGGGTAGGGTCAGCGGCGCTTCCTCATTATTGTTCATAGGCCTACTGTATTATGACATACGCAAAAATCATATTAGCTCATTATTATTATATTAGACATTTTGCCCATTTTTCAGGGAAAAAACACTTGTTGACCTAACACAACATGAATCCTCGATTTTAGGTAATTGCCATTAATAAGATACAGATTTCAAGGACGTCTTATGACAGCAAGGCCAGTTGGCATTCTACAAATACCTTTGTTTTAACTATTACCTTATACCCTTTCCTGTGGAGTGGGGCTTATCGTGGTAATGGTTACACTGCGGGGAAAAGTAACTAGTGCTGTATTTTATACCAAACAATTTTTTTCCCGATGGCAACCTCTGTTGTCATATGCCCTCCTCAAATCTGTATCCATCCAATGACGCAAGTACGAGGGATCGCTTTCTGTCATCATCATAAAGTCCTCTCACTTAACCTTTTATTTGGCAGATGTCGCTGGTAAAAGTGACCATGCGTTAATATTTCAAGCATTTATTAAGCGTATCCAGTGCTAACAAAAATGGAGGGGAAGAGGGGAAGAGGAAGACCTATGGAAAAGTTCTTGGATTGGATGATGGAGGATGGATATGGGAAACTCAAAGAAAAAGCACAACATCGAGAAGATTGGCGTCGTTGGGCATCTGGACCTGCCGAGAGACAGCTTACCTAAAGAAGAAGAAGAGCTACCAGTTAACCGTTCAATGTATCCCCAAAGGATGCGTGAATCGTGATGTCTTGCACTGGCTTCCTTTCCCGCAGTGCATCTCATTTAGGATTGCATCTTTGGTGTGGCAATGCTTACCAAGCTGGGCACCCTCTTATCTGTGTGAGCTTTGCCTCCCCCTTCCCACTTGCACAGGCCGCCGCGCACTGCGCTCTACTGTCCATGGTGAATTAATGGATCCTTTCCCTTTCTCTGCAACAATGCAGAGGTGTTCGTTCTCTGTGGTTGGTCCAATGACCAGGAATGGACTTCTCTTGACTATGCGACACCTCCCAAACTGTTCTCAATTTCACAAATGTTGAAAACTGGGTTTTTTCGCATGATCTCGACCGGTAGCGCCACTGTGTGGGTACCTTTAAAAGGCGCTATATAAATTGTGATTGATTTATTGATTGATTGAGGACGTGATGAACGCCTTGCATCGCTGCCAGTCAGTTAAATTCAACTTGCTTATAAAAACATCTTATCATTATAGCAATCGTCATAGGTACGAATTTATTTGCAAATTCACCATAACTCTATTTATAGCTTCGATAGTATACGTGTTAAAGGTGTTTAAGACGAGCGCATGCAAAGTGTACCGCGCAAGGAAGAGCGCATGAACACGAGATCGCCTCCTGCTATCATCGAAACGTCCTCTCAACCTTTTATTCGGCAGATGGCGTTGTTAAAAACAAGCAGCATTGCATTGTGGTAGTGGTAGTTGCAGTTTAACGTCACTGTGTGGTAACAAAAACCATTAGCAACGCCCTCCTCCTTTATCCAGGCTTGGGACTGGCACTGGCAGAATGCGACCAGTGGCCGAGTTAATTGCGTTTTTATTTATTTATTCACCTGGTGCCGTCAGCTACTGGAGCTCTGGCGAAAGCCCTGGTGCATCTTCTCCAGTTGATCCTCTCCCTAGTCGCCTCTCTTAGTTCCTCCAGTCTCATGCCAGACTTTTCCTGTACTTCATCCAACCATTTCTTCCTTGGTCTTCCGCATCTTCTCCGTCCCTCACCGCATGCCGTCACACCATGACTATTTTCTTGGCAGAAGATAAGGGGTGGTTTGCCATTGCCTTCCCCCCGTTTGCCATCCGTGCCCGTTCGTTCACCCTTCCATACGGAAAGGTTACTAACAGGTCGCACCACGAGAAGGTGGGCACGGTGGACTTTGGTTCGCCAGCCCAGGTCGGTTCCGAGTCTACGCTCCAATTGGAGTCGTCGGTCGGGTCTCCTCCCCGCTTTACTCAATTGAATGAGTGACTGACAAACCTTTGCGACCCAAGCTGCTAATAACGGGACATTTATTTATTACGTTATATAAATTAAATTTCGTCCAGATGTAACAAGCAGCATTACATTGTAAATAATTAAGCATCTATAAAGCGTCTTTTGTACTGAAAGTGAACCGTTCAGAATTAGGACGTGATGAGCGCGTTGTATGGCTGTCAGACCGTTAAATTCGACTCATATAACAACTTCATGTCAACAGTATACTAATTGCGATAATCATTCTGCGATGAGCCAATTTGAAACAATTAGACGGCATAACCGGACATACCATACAATTTCTTTCATTTATTTGAAGTTTCACCCTGGCTTTATTTATAGTTCCGATAATATCCGTGTTAAAAGTGTTTAAGACGAGCACGCGTAATCTGTTTTTAGTGTCAGTTACATCAACAGCAACAGCGGTTGGACAAAAAATTATTTGCAACTCGACCACGGCTTTGTTTATAGCTTTGATAGTATGCATATTAAAGGTGTTTTCAGCACGCAGAATCTACTTTTTGGTGAGAGAGAAGCCATCCCGCATCCGTTCGCTCTTCATGCCAAGCAGTTCACTATATTTACCCTAAACAGCCCTCCATGCGTTATTCATTCAGAAAAATAATTACAACTCTATTCAAAATTTAAAATCATTTGAGGCCCATTTATTCTAATGATTGATTTCTTTTATAGGCCTATTTCCATCTGCCTGTGGGATTGAGCGCAGGCTGTTTTGACCGTGGAAGCATGCAGTTCACGAGGTACATGGCCGCATAGTCGGAATGATTTACGTTCGCGAAGATTTGGAGATTATGTTTAAGATTATAGAAATCTGGTAGAGGTTTGATCCGAAATTCGGGGAGAATATTGTTAAGTGAATTTATTAGCGTCGCCCTTCTCCTTTATCCAGACTTAGGACTTACCCTCTTCCCGTTATTAGATATAGGGGACTTGCATACATTGTAATTATAATTGTAATTGTAATTGAACACTTATATAGCGCCGCTCACAGATTCAGCAGCGCTCCCGACCCTAGTTAGCAATTATCATAACGAATAGCAAAGTCTTCAGGCGTTTCCTAAACAGAGGGAGAGAGAGACTGAGAAGCTCAAGACGCAGCTTGTGCGGAAGACGGTTCCAGCAAGATGGGATAACATAGGCATACATACATTGTAAATGTAGGCTGAAAGGTGGTTTGTCTTTAGCGGCGATGAGTCATATGAAAGGTTACTATATATAGCGTCGCCCTCCTCCCTAATCAACGCTTCGGACTGGCAACACTCGGCAGATATAGATATTTTATCAACAGCCAGTTCTAACGAGGGATCTTTAACGGCGACCTTGCTCAATGCACGCACAAGGTTTATGATCTTTCGATCATTGTTAGTTTCAGTTTAACGAAGCTGTTGAATAGCAAATATCATTAGCGTCGACCTACTCTTAATAATTATATGATTGGGTCTGGCATTTACAGTCTTACATAGTGCGAACAGCGGCGTATACGATTAACCCGTTGGAGGTGAGGTGGGGTGTGACACACCCCAGAGGTATTCTACTTTAAATTTTTTGTGGAAGACGTCAAACCAGCTTGGATTATTTTTTCTACCTTTGTGAATATGAAATACGGACACTTTACCAAAATTTCAGGAATTTAGAACGAACAGTTTTTTTTATTTTATTGTAGGCCTATATTTGAAGGAAATTGCGATTTTTCGTATACAAACCGAACTTACACGGGCAAAGTACACAATGGATGGGTTCACCTTCTGGCTATCTAATAAGAATTGAAAACAGATATTTGTTCGTGATAATCGCCTGTTTAGTTGATAATTGATCAAAGAAGAATAGTTTAACTCAAATTAATGTTTTCCATTTGATATCGCGACTTGAAAATAAAAATTTGTGTTGGGGTTTGTCAGACCCCACCTCACCTCTAACGTTACAATGCGTCACCTCACCACCAACGGGTTGCATATACCCGAATCCCAAGCCGTATAGCACTTCAGAGATATTTTATTTCCGTAAACTGGAAGTTGGATGAAAGATGAAAACATGATATTACCTCTGGCGTATTGCAGTGTCATTAGAAGCTGGATGAGCATATTAATTAACAGAAGTAGAAGTTGGATGAGCGACGAAATCATTGTAACCGTAAAATTAGAAGCTGGATGAACGATCAAAATATTTTTAGTTGAAGTAGAAGTTGGATGAATAACGGAACTGTGATATAATAGAATTAGAAGTTGGATGAGCAATGAAAAAATGACTAAAACATGTTTTAAATAATTTTACGTTGCTATACGGCTTGGGATTCGGGTATATGCCAACGGGTTAACCCTCAGGCTACCACGCTATTTTTGTAACACTGACTACCAAGGGGGGGGGGTGGTTACCACCCCTCCCCTGGCTTTTGGGTTTGGTTTGAGATATCATAACTTGTAATACACCTATGGATTCAGCATTCATTTCTGCACAAAATGGTATATTTAGGTTTAAAATATATGAAAGCACCCCGAAGTTATGAATTTTTTACCGTAGGCACCCGTCGATTCCACAAAATGTATACTTTCGCTAAGCAAAATATTAGATTCTGTGTGTTTTTAACATAATTTATTTAATTAAAAATAGTTTACATATAATAAAGTCCAATATTCAACTATAAAAACTAGTAATAAGTTAGTTTTAGTTACAATAAAAAGAGAAAAAACATGTAAAACATGCTGAAAAACGCTTACGCAGACTTATCGGTTTGCGTTATAAAAAACCCCAACATGTTCACACATTTAAATTTATTTTGAGCACTTCCGGTCATCAAATGTCAAATTAATTGGTATCACAAAATAGCCCTAAATGCCCTCTATAGAATGACATAATTTATTTCTCTTAAAAAATAAAGTATGAATAATTTTTAATAGGAAAAACATGAAAATTTTATAAAAATAAAACACCTTTATTTATATTTTAATTTATTTTGAGCACTTCCGGTTGTCCAAAGACAACTCACTGAGCATGGAAATGTAGCCCCACATTCCCTCTACAGAATGGTGTAATTGGTGTCTCTTCATGTTAAAGGACAGATAAGATACAGCCGATAATCTAAGGGGGGGTGGTATCCACCCCCCCCCCCCCTGGTGCCTCGGGTATATCGGGTATAACTTTTGAATGGTATGGTATATCATCACACATTTTAGCTCAAAATGTGTGCAAATGAATCCTCTACAGCTACCTAAAACGTCAAAATTTTATTCCTAACGAAAAAAGTTTGATTTGGAAAAAACCTAGGGGGGGGGGTGGATACCACCCCCCCCCCTGGTAGCCCGAGGGTTAAAAGACATCTGCGTCTTTAATGTACTCAAACGATTGTAACGCATCGGTTGTATTTGTAGAATCCGGTAAATGCACATTAAAGGTGTCTAAGTCCAGACCTGTATTAACTAACGTTCAGCTATAATTATTGTATGGTATATATGAGCATTTATAAAGCGCCTCTTACAGACTAGATATTCAGAGGCGCTCTCAGCGTGACAACAGTGGGATTCCGAAGACCGCGTAAGTATTATAATACGCATGGACTTCTCATCTATTTGTTTATTTATAATTATGTGAATTTGTAATAGCACCCCTTCAAGATTACTACTCAGAAGCGATCCCGACTATACTGCCGTGCTAAGCAAAAAGACAGTATCTTCTTACCATAACAGTCTGAGTTACTGTCTTTTTGCTTAGCACGGCAGTATAGCGCCGACACTGAATCGGAGTTTCACGTCAAAGAGCTGAGCAATTGCGAGTGAAGGACTTGCCCAAGGTCCCTACTTGAGGTGAATGCGAACCTGAACAACCTGGCTGCAATTCAACGAACATACCCACTACACGACAGGGCACCACAATATTGTTTTACAATAAATACAATTTCGCCGGTATTTGCTAGTTTTTCGCAATATTTTGTCACTTTCTATTATTGACAAAAACAAATTTTAGTAAAGCATTTTAAACAGGTTTAAGCTGTGGAACTGAATGAATATATTATATAATGCAAAAGTTAGCCTATAATTTTGCGTTTGCCTCCTCCTTTCCACTTGCATAGGCCACCGCGCACTGCACTCTGCTGTCCATGGCGACTTAATGGTTCCTTTCACTCGCTCTGCAACAATGCAGAGGTGTTCGTTCTCTGTGGTTGGTCAAACAACCTGGAATGGATTTCCCTTGACTATGCGACACCTCCCAAGCTGTTCTCAATTATTGCACAACATGTTGAAAACGTTTCTCGCTTGAATCCGGCCGAGAGCGCCTCTGAGTAGGCACCTTTAAGGGGCGCTATATAAATTTTGATTGATTGATTGATTGAGGACATGGTGAACGCCTTGTATCGCTGTGAGTCAATTAAATTCAACTCATTTATAACAACATCTTATCAACAGTGTCATTAGAGCAATCGTGAATTCATCATGGATACAAACGAGAAATTTATTTGAAAATTCACCACAACTCATTTTATAGTTTTGAGAGTATACGTATTAAAGGTGTTTAAGACGAGCGCATGCAACGTATACTTTTTCTGAAATCTTCTGGCAGCAGAAGCATGTGATAATTATATCTTTATTTTGTATTTCAATCATAATAATACTTATTATTATCTTAGTGCTATTACTTATTTATTTATTATCATTATTATTTAATATTATATTTATTCTTCTTATTATTATTGCATTGTATGTTTATCCCTATTACTTTCAGTTATGTTCTAGTTAATTAATTAAGTATTAATATTAGCTTGCACTAAAAATAGTCATGGAGCTGGGGTCTCTATCTGTATGTTTGTATGTTTGTATATGCACTTGTAATAGCGCCCATTCAAGTTCTCTGCTTAGAGGCGCTCCCGAATGCAGAGCGGACACTCCATCGGAGTTTCACGCCGAAGCGCTGAGCAATTGTGAAAGAAGGACTTGCCCAAGGTCCTTACGCGGGAAGATGGACTCGAACCTTGAACCTTCCGGCTCCATGGCAATGACGCCACCACTACACTCCAAAATTACATTGATTACAATGTAACTAAATTCTGTTCATAGTCAGCTGCAAACCATAACATTTCACAAATCTCGTTCTAGCATTTTATTAGGCGTTTTTATTTACATTAATAGCGTTCAAAGAATGCGTTCTGAAGGTGTTTAATTCAGATCGTTAATATTGCTTATAATATATTATTATTGATATATTGTATAATAGGTCAATATTCATATAAAACACAGATCTTGGTTTCTGTTTAAAGACGACAGTTTGTTTGTATGCACACTTGTTATAGTGCCCAATCAAGCTCTCTATGCTCAGAGGCGCTCCAGAATGCAGCGCGGACACTGCATCGGAGTTTCACGCCGAAGCGCTAAGCAATTGCGAGTGAAGGACTTGCCCAAGGTCCATAGACTTCGAACGCGGCGACTTGAGGTGGATTCGAACCTGCAACCTATCTGCTGAAAGGCGACGAACACACCACCGCGCCCCACGACAGTGTGTCATGATTAGGTGATTAACGCCGCCCTGTTCCTAAATCCTGACATCTGACATCGGACTGATGATGAAACCCAATGGTACACGCGGTTTGTCTATTGATGATCAACGCATTGTGACTTCGGGAATGCTAATAATCACTTAGGCAATTCGGCAAGCAAACAAGCAAACAAGTTAGTACGTAAGTTAGTAAGTAAGTCGTCCAGTAAGTCAATAAGTTAGTAAGTAAGTTAGACAGTCAGAAAGTCAGTAATTAAGTAAGTATATAAGTAAAATCAGTCAGCAAGTACGTCACGTCAAATGCAGTAGTACAATAAAGTTTCTAATTTTTTTAGCCCGTATAATTATGCCGTCCATATTATAAATATATCACGTAAATGTTATATTTATAATGCCTAAAGAGAGCGTGTTAAAGGTGTCCAAAACGAACATTACAATGTCATGTCATGTCATTTCGCCATCGTCGCTCTGCGACGGTTGGCTGCACGAATGGATCAGCATCTTCCACAATTGTCTAACTCCTGCCATGTTCATTAGTCTCCTCCCCGAAAGTCCAGTCCATTTCAAGATGTTGTCTATCCATGCCGTTCTAGGTCTTCCTCTACTTCTTTTCCCCTCCATCAATCCCGTCATCAGGCTGTTTTCCATGCTGTTCTTTTGTTGTCTCATGACGTGTCCGAAATATCGCAACTTTCTTGTTTTTACGTGGATCAACAGTTCTTGCTTTGTTCCTACTATGTAACATTACAAACTCATCATGAATAAGTATAAATTGCTCACCGATATTTTTGGGCTCACGCGGTCCACTGAATATATCGACCTCACTCGACGAATGACGAATCACATTATTATAGTAATTGAGGATCGGGTCAAAGGAGCAATTATATAATCATACACAAGCATGACTAAACAATCATTAACTATTGCGTGTTGTAACAGCCAGAATTGTTACCGATGACGAATATTTTGTAAGAGTGTAATGACGAGTTTATTCGGTGACCCGTCAGAGAAGAGCGACAATAAAAGAACGCCGACAAAGGCACGACGATAAAACAGCGCTGACAAGACAAAAGAGCTCATGAAAAAAGAGCGCCGACAAAAGCTCGCCCTTTTGTCTTGGTTATCTTTTCTCGGGCGCTCTTTTTTGTTCCCCGCTCGCTGCCTGCAATCAGGCAGTGCCGTGCTTTTCCTGTTATTATTCAACCTTTTATTCGGCAGATGGCATTGGTGAAGCAAGCGGCATTGCATTGTGGTAGTGGTATTTGCAGTTTAACGTCCCTGTGTGCTAACAAATACCATTAGCGACGCCCTCCTCCTTTATCCAGGCTTGGGACTTGCACTGGCAGATTGCGACCAGTGGCAGAGTTAACTGTTTTTTTTATTACGTTATATAAATTAAATTTCGTCCAGATCTAACAAGCAGCATTGCATTGTATTTAAGCATTTATAAAGCGTCTTCTCTACTAAAAGTGAACCGTTCAGAAATAGGACGTGATGAGCGACGTGTATGGCTGTCAGACAGTTAAATTTGACTCATGTAACAAATTCATATCCACAGTTTGATAATATTACGGTAATCATTCTGCGATGCGTCAGTTTGAAATAATTCGACGGCATATTCATCGACAATCCCTTTAATTTATTTACAGTTTCACCCTGGCTCTATTTATAATTCCGATAAGATCCGCGTTAAAGGTGTTTAAGACGCGTAATATCTTTTTAGTGTCAGTTGCAACAGCAGCAACCGCATCAGCAAGTTAATGGCTGATTCTTATCATTAATTTATTTGCAACTAGATCATGGTTGTATATATAGCTTTGATACTATGTGCGTTAAAGGTGTTTGTAGCACGCACAATCTAAAAGAAAAGAAAATTGTTGGGCGCGGTGGTGTAGTGCATGTTATGCTCGTCGCCTTGCAGCCGAAAGGTTGCAGGTTCGAATCCACCTCAAGTCGCCGCGTAGGGACCTTGGGCAAGTCCTTCACTGGCAATTGCTCTGCGCTTCGGCGTGAGACTCCGATGCAGTGTCCGCTCTGTAGTCGGGAGCGCCTCTGAGTAGTGATTTTTAATGGGCGCTATAACAAGTGCACAGACAAACATACAGACAAGTTTATTTCTTGGCGAGAGGGAAACCATCATCTCGCATCCGTGTGCTCTTCATGTGAATATTATTTATTAGCGTCGCCCTCCTCCTTTATCCAGACTTAGGACTTACACTCTCCCCGTTATTAGATATCGGGGAATTTACATACATTATAAATGTCAGCTGAAAGGTGGTTTTTCTTTAACGACGATGAATCATAAGAAAGGTTACTAGCGTCACCCTCCTCCTTAATCAACGCTTCGGACTGGCAACACTCGGCAATAGACATTTTATCAACAGCCAGTTCTAAAGAGGGCTTTTTAACTACGACCTTACTCAACGCCCGCACAAGATAAATGGTCTTTCGATCATTATTAGTTTCATTTTAACTACGCTATTGAATAGCAAAGATCATTAGCGTTTTAAACAGGTTTAAGCGGTGGAAATGAATAAATATATAATGCAATTATAGTTAGCCTACAATTTTGCTTTTGCCTCCAATTTCCCACTTGCATGGGCCACCGCGTACTGCGCTCTACTGTCCATGACGACTTAATGGTTTCTTTCACTCGCTCTGCAACAATGCAGAGGCGTTCGATCTCTGTGGATGGTCTAACGACCTGGAATGGACTTCCATTGACTATGCGACACCTCCCAAGCTGTTCTCAATTTCACAAACTGCTGAAAACTTTTTTCGCTTGATCTCGGCCGAGAGCGCCTCTGAGTAGGTACCTTAAAGGGCGCTACATAAGTAATGATTGATTTATTGATTTATTGAGGACGTGATGAACGCCTTGTATCGCTTTCAGTCAGTTGATTAAATTCAACTCATTTATAATAGCATCTTATCAACAGTTTCATTAGAGTGTAGTTATGATTGACACAAACCAAAAATTTATTTGAAATTTCACCATGACTCTATTTATAGGTTCGATAGTATGCGTGTTAAAGGTGGTTAAGACGAGCGCGTGCAAAGTATACTTTTGTCGAAATCTTTTGGCAGCATATTAAGCCTGTGATCTACATGTATCTTTACTTTGTAATTCAATTATAATAATAGAAAATTCCCGTGCCACAGCAATGTTAACTTTTGAATCCAGGCTCAGGTCTAGCTGTAAGACAATGGTGAAGCAAACGTCATGACGAAGATCTATTTATAGAGACCATTGAATGCGACTACTCAGAGGCGCTCCCGCCCAATGCGGCTAAAAAGAGACAGTTTTGTGAGGTGCATAGAAATGGTCAGAGTGGACTCTGGGGAACAAGCGCAGTAACAGAGGGAGACCATTCCAAAGCGAGGGGCCATCCAACGAAAAGGCACGATTCTGCTTGGAGGCTGTGAGGGCAAAAGCGATGATGAACATTGATAGGCTACAAAAAGGATACATGCATCAGATCTTTTTAACGTGCAGTTGTACACAAACTGTGCAGTTCTAAATTAAGTTGATCAGGATTCGAACTAGCACAACCCAGAAATTCTAACGAAAACAAATATTATCTTTAATCCAAAACTATTTAAATGCTTATGATGATATTTTTTACTTATAATGCCATCTGCCGGAGGAATTGAGCGATGACGGCAGGAAAAGGTCACGTGGTGCATAAGTGGCTAATGACAACTGCATCATGATAGTCTGACATCGCAATGATCGATGTTCGCGAAGTTTTAAAACCATAGAAATCTGCTGGATGTCTGATCTGAAACTCAAACGGAAATATTATTGTGAAGGGCGTTTATTAAAGTCGCACTCCTCCTCTATCCAGACTCCCATCCCCGTTTATTGATCGATCCAGATTTTACGAGGGCTTATGACAACAGAGGCCGCTGCCCTCGAAGAAAAATGTTCGGCGTATTACAGCATTAGCGAACTGTCTTCCCCCGTTTGTAAGATAACTTAAGAAGGACTTATATTATAGACGTGTGCTGATTGATAGGCTATAGGTTATCTTTAACCATGACGAGTCAAATCAACGATAACTAGAGTCGCCCTCCGTGATTTGGGCGGGCACCACCCGAGAATTGTATATATAAAATACCGGTACGTTATTTTCAGCAGCCGCTGTATGAAAAGCTCCTTAACGACGACCTTGCTCAATTATGCTAATGGCCACTTGCGATTATGCGATCGAAACACATTTTGCTTCATTTGTAGAGTGAAAAATAAGAGAATTTAAGGTTTCTAAGGCGATATCTGAATCACTTAACGTTCAGCCATATTATACGTGTAGTGAACTTGTCATCTCATCTTTGCTATCCAATTAATTAAGTATGAATTCGTTGGTATTGGTCACCTTTCTGCATTATTAATCGTTTCTGCTGATGTATTTATCAGTAGACAATTGGTAAAAAATAAATGATGTTGGCGACTTGCTTAACCCTTTAATGCCGAGATGGTAGTAAATGGTATGAGAAATCCTATACCCTCCGGCATTAAAGGGTTAAAGGTGCGTATAGGGGCTCTCGAGTCTCTTGACAAAATGTACGAGGCCCTACGTATTGTCCCTACGCAAAACAGATGTTCAAACAATAATGTGACACGTGCACATTACCCTATTTATATGTCTGTATTATAAAGTAGTCGTCCAGTGGCCTTTTATTGCATTGTAACTAAATTATTTTCATATTTCAACAGTAAATCACAACAGTTAATAAGCATTTTAGCTAACAAACATTATGTTTATGAAAATAAATGTAGTATACTATAGCCTACGGTGAAATACATTTTCATAGATGACTAGAAGCATATTAACTCTTGTAAGGGGTGGGATAGCGATCACTTGCACTTACTATAGGGGTCTGCAAAACGTATGAGTTACATCAGGGAGGAATGGAAGAAACTAGCGTACGTAATAATAATTTCAGCCTTTCATCTTTACATTGTTGCCTCCGATGGTTCTGAACGTTGACAATGATATTAATTTTCTGCTGATACCGAATGATGTTGCAAGAAAACCGTATGGATATGTATTAATAGCGTCAAAAGCATGCGTTCTGAGGGTGTTTAATTCAGGCTATACTTTTGCGGCATCATTATTCCAGAAGTTGATAAGTAAGTTAGCAAGCAAGTAGATAAGTAAGCAGAGAAGCAGGTAAGTAAACAAATACATTATTACTCCACTTGCAAACGTACAGTGGGACACAAAACATCATTATAAAGTAATAAAAATTTTAATGCAAACTTAAAACAGAGTTGAGTGAAATGTCAGAGATTGTAATAATTATTATAGCGTCAAACAAGTCACCTATAATAGAACCTCATGGCGATATATCCCTTTCCAATAACCCGATCACAGCGTAGCATTTCTAGAGTCTAGATAATTGTGAGTTAGACCTCAGAGAGTAGTATTCCAGTTACCTCCCGCCACAGAACAACCCGGCTCAATTCCTCTCGTACCAATTTGCGACGAAATGAACACGCGACGAAATGAACACGACGAAATGAACACGACGAAATGAGTGCGACCAATTGAAACGCGACGAAATGATCGGCGACGAAATGAACACGACGAAACGAACACGACGAAATGAACGCGACGAAATGAAACGCGACGAAATGATTTTCGACGAAATGATCGGCGACGAAATGAACACGACGAAATGATCGGTGACGAAATGATAGGGAACCTCCAGAACTCAAGAACCGGTTTTCGTCAGTTTTAACTAATTTCCTATGCGCCTGTTTTTCACTGGGCCCACGTTGCGCCCTCCCGGATTTGGGATAGAAGCTACTGCTGGCGGGTGACGACGACGACGAAATATAATAATATTCATAGAGCAATTATATATTAACGTCCGCACATCTCTTGTGTTTTTTGATAACTTTGTCTTGATCTTTGCACACCAATTTGATTTGACATAGTGCTTGTGAATAAGCTGGTTCCCGCGACCTTGCTTTTGTGGGCGCTCTAGAAATCTCGAGATTACGATTAAATGATTTTGACACATCTGGCAGTTATAGGCCTATGGTTTCGCACAGAGATATCCCTATGAAATGATTTGCGACGAAATGATTTGCGACGAAATGAACACGACGAAATGAACACGACGAAATGAGTGCGACCAATTGAAACGCGACGAAATGAACACGCGACGAAATGAACACGACGAAATGAACACGACGAAATGAGTGCGACGAAATGATTTGCAACGAAATGAACACGCGACGAAATGAACACGACGAAATGAACACGACGAAATGAGTGCGACCAATTGAAACGCGACGAAATGATCGGCGACGAAATGAACACGACGAAACGAACACGACGAAATGAACGCGACGAAATGAAACGCGACGAAATGATTTTCGACGAAATGATCGGCGACGAAATGAACACGACGAAATGATCGGCGACGAAATGATAGGGAACCTCCAGAACTCAAGAACCGGTTTTCGTCAGTTTTAACTAATTTCCTATGCGCCTGTTTTTCACTGGGCCCACGTTGCGCCCTCCCGGATTTGGGATAGAAGCTACTGCTGGCGGGTGACGACGACGACGATGATGATGATGATGATGACGACGATTATAATAATTAATTAACAATTTACCCGAGGCATCATTGATAGGTCTACCTCCTGTAAAAAAATATTAGTAATAATCACATGATGTCAAGCTCACACATCGCAGAATGATTAAAATTTAATGATGGCGGATGATTACAACTTATTACGAGAGTCGAATCTAACTGTCAGAGCCCAACTGTATGGCGCCCATCACGTCCTTCTAATTGATTTCCCCAACGCCATCTGTCGAATGAAAGGTTGAATTGCCCTTTTAGAAAGGGTGTCTAGGTCAGCAGTACAGTGCATTAGTAGTTGCAGTTTAACGTCACTGTGTGGTAATAAAGACCATTAGCGACGCCCTCCTCCTTTGTACAGGCTTGGGACTGGCACTGACAGAGTGCAATCAGTGGCGGAGTTCAATGCAAGCGATCACGCATCATGCTAAAATAATATTTCACCATTACTCAAGCCTACTTGCAATCCCGCCATCATTCAGTTGATGAAAGCAGTATAGCAAAACAACAATTATTATTGGTCCTAAGCCTTAAAAAAGGTGTATAACATCATTTATGCTAATGGTGGCTTTCCTAACAATATTCCATTTGCCTAAGGCATTGAGCGCAAACGGTTCAGACGGGAAGGACCAGGTCACGTGGTGCATGGCCGCTAAGGCAGCTATGGCATAGTCAGACGTCGGAATGAACTCCGCCACTGGTTGCACGCTGCCAGTGCCAGTCCCAAGCCTGGATAAAGGAGGAGGGCGTCGCTAGTTGTCTTTGTTACCACACAGTGACGTTAAACTGCAACTACTACTACTACTAGTTTTTCGGAATTATTGATTTGACCGATTATGTTTAAAATCGTCTGAAGGTTGATCCGCAAGTCAGTTGCTCTCTTCCTTTTGTAACCAGATTTATGACTCTCCCGCCACGTTTACAAGATAGCGAAGGACATGTTTAAATGTAGGCGGAGAGAATTTTTCTCTTTAATTACGACGATTCATTATATTAAAGATTACTAGCGTCGCCCTCCGCCTCCTTCTCCTTCTTCTCCTCCTCCTCCTATTCCTCCTCCTCTTCCTGCTCCATCTCCTTCTCCTCCTCCTCCTTCTCCTCCTCCTTCTATTCCTCCTTCTACCTTGAAGAGGTTCTCTATAAATTTATAAAATAAATAAATAAATGCGACCTAGTGGATATCCAGTTACCCGTTATAGCGAGCAGTGGATTCTATGCCACACAACAGTCCGGATTAATTTAGCTCCCACCCCATCCCAGGCCGGTTTTCGGCAGTTTTAACTAGTTTCGGATTTAATTGTTTTTCACTGGACCCGCGTTGCGCCAACCTGGCTTGAGGATAGAACAACATGCTGGTGGGAGAATGCAATGAATGTAATTGAAGATGATAGTTAATGGGGATTCGTCTGACCTAGTCCTAGAGCACAACATGTCAAATTGTATGAGTGTTGGTTGCTAAAATTTATCCAAGTACAAGGGAAATGATTGTGTACGTAACTCCTAAATATCACTTAAGCGTTCCTTTTATACAACCTAAAAAGGTGCGTTAAAGGTGTCTAACACAAACACTATAAAATTATCATGGATTGCTCACCAACGATTATCATTATGTTACCGATGCATACCGCAAACATTGACCTTACTCGACGAATCGTATAATAATTATTTAATCAAAAGTCCGGCACGCTGATAATTATAGGTCCAGTTGTCAGTGGCTAGCGGCTAGCCTATTATAATTTATTATAGAGGCCTATAATAGTCTACATTTACACTATAGTGATTCTGACAATGGTCATGCTAGTCATAGTTCATTCAGCTACTTCCATAGACACATGACACATTTTAATAACATAGTTTATATTTCAGACAAACAGTGTCTTGAAGCGTTTCCCTCGTTTTGGAGGAAAATTATTTTTCAAAAAGTCTTTAAAATAGACTTAATATGTTCCATTCAAAGAAACAGGTTGCCTTGAATGGACGTTGTACCAACCTGGCTTGAGGATAGAAGACACTGCTGGTGGGATAATACAATGATTGCCTTTGAAAATGATAGTTAAGGGGATTCATCTGACCTAGAACACAACTAAGTCAAATTGTATGAGTGTCGGTTGCTAAAATTTAACCAAGACCAATTTACACTTAACTAGTAAATTTAATGTAAATGTTCATTTTATAACGCATGGAAAGAGTGCGTTAAAGGTGTTAAAATTATTTTCGAAAACGTCCTTTTTTATTTTTCCAAAGTTTAACGTCATCCTATGGCAGCAAAGGCCGTTGACGAAAAAACAATATAAGTGTACAGAGCAGTAAACAAAAACTTATGTAGCCTCCAAACTACACCAAAGAGGTGTCCAAACGGAGCTGTACAATCTCAATTACAAT
Source organism: Lumbricus rubellus (assembly GCA_945859605.1). Taxonomy (NCBI): domain Eukaryota; kingdom Metazoa; phylum Annelida; class Clitellata; order Crassiclitellata; family Lumbricidae; genus Lumbricus; species Lumbricus rubellus. Next base: position 29,771,623 of record OX243822.1, on the reverse strand, counting down.
CAATTTTTAGACAACATAAATTAAGTAGTTAATCGGACACTCGTTTAGTTTTGCACATTATGAAAAAATGATCTTAAATCCAAACATTAGATATTATAATTGTACATTGATTGTCGCATACAACTAATTACGTTAGTGACTCCAGTAAACAGTTCCTGTTACAAAAGTTCAATATGTAAGTGCATCAATAATAATAATAATAATAATGTAATGTTTCTTGTACAAAAGAAACCTGCACCATTCGATTTTAAAACATCAATCAAATATTTATAAATCTGACCAAGATACAAATGTCATCTACAACAAGGACGCAAACGGTTTATTCACAAAATCCGACCTTTAGTTATAAGTTTATTCAACTTGCTTTTATAGGGGTCTGCAAAACGTACGAGTTACATTAGGGAGGAATGTGGAAAAACTAGCGTACGTAATAATAATTTCAGCCTTTCATCTTTACATTGTTGCCTCCGATGGTTCTGAACGTTGACAATGATAATAATTACTGATGCTGTTACCGAATGATGTTGCAAGAAAACCGTATGGATATGTATTAATAGCGTCAAAAGCATGCGTTCTGAGGGTGTTTAATTCAGGCTATACTTTTGCGGCATCATTATTCCAGAAGTTGATAAGTAAGTTAGCAAGCAAGTAGATAAGTAAGCAGAGAAGCAGGTAAGTAAACAAATACATTATTACTCCACTTGCAAACGTACAGTGGGACACAAAACATCATTATAAAGTAATAAAAATTTTAATGCAAACTTAAAACAGAGTTGAGTGAAATGTCAGAGATTGTAATAATTATTATAGCGTCAAACAAGTCACCTATAATAGAACCTCATGGCGATATATCCCTTTCCAATAACCCGATCACAGCGTAGCATTTCTAGAGTCTAGATAATTGTGAGTTAGACCTCAGAGAGTAGTATTCCAGTTACCTCCCGCCACAGAACAACCCGGCTCAATTCCTCTCGTACCAATTTGCGACGAAATGAACACGCGACGAAATGAACACGACGAAATGAACACGACGAAATGAGTGCGACCAATTGAAACGCGACGAAATGATCGGCGACGAAATGAACACGACGAAACGAACACGACGAAATGAACGCGACGAAATGAAACGCGACGAAATGATTTTCGACGAAATGATCGGCGACGAAATGAACACGACGAAATGATCGGTGACGAAATGATAGGGAACCTCCAGAACTCAAGAACCGGTTTTCGTCAGTTTTAACTAATTTCCTATGCGCCTGTTTTTCACTGGGCCCACGTTGCGCCCTCCCGGATTTGGGATAGAAGCTACTGCTGGCGGGTGACGACGACGACGAAATATAATAATATTCATAGAGCAATTATATATTAACGTCCGCACATCTCTTGTGTTTTTTGATAACTTTGTCTTGATCTTTGCACACCAATTTGATTTGACATAGTGCTTGTGAATAAGCTGGTTCCCGCGACCTTGCTTTTGTGGGCGCTCTAGAAATCTCGAGATTACGATTAAATGATTTTGACACATCTGGCAGTTATAGGCCTATGGTTTCGCACAGAGATATCCCTATGAAATGATTTGCGACGAAATGATTTGCGACGAAATGAACACGACGAAATGAACACGACGAAATGAGTGCGACCAATTGAAACGCGACGAAATGAACACGCGACGAAATGAACACGACGAAATGAACACGACGAAATGAGTGCGACGAAATGATTTGCAACGAAATGAACACGCGACGAAATGAACACGACGAAATGAACACGACGAAATGAGTGCGACCAATTGAAACGCGACGAAATGATCGGCGACGAAATGAACACGACGAAACGAACACGACGAAATGAACGCGACGAAATGAAACGCGACGAAATGATTTTCGACGAAATGATCGGCGACGAAATGAACACGACGAAATGATCGGCGACGAAATGATAGGGAACCTCCAGAACTCAAGAACCGGTTTTCGTCAGTTTTAACTAATTTCCTATGCGCCTGTTTTTCACTGGGCCCACGTTGCGCCCTCCCGGATTTGGGATAGAAGCTACTGCTGGCGGGTGACGACGACGACGATGATGATGATGATGATGACGACGATTATAATAATTAATTAACAATTTACCCGAGGCATCATTGATAGGTCTACCTCCTGTAAAAAAATATTAGTAATAATCACATGATGTCAAGCTCACACATCGCAGAATGATTAAAATTTAATGATGGCGGATGATTACAACTTATTACGAGAGTCGAATCTAACTGTCAGAGCCCAACTGTATGGCGCCCATCACGTCCTTCTAATTGATTTCCCCAACGCCATCTGTCGAATGAAAGGTTGAATTGCCCTTTTAGAAAGGGTGTCTAGGTCAGCAGTACAGTGCATTAGTAGTTGCAGTTTAACGTCACTGTGTGGTAATAAAGACCATTAGCGACGCCCTCCTCCTTTGTACAGGCTTGGGACTGGCACTGACAGAGTGCAATCAGTGGCGGAGTTCAATGCAAGCGATCACGCATCATGCTAAAATAATATTTCACCATTACTCAAGCCTACTTGCAATCCCGCCATCATTCAGTTGATGAAAGCAGTATAGCAAAACAACAATTATTATTGGTCCTAAGCCTTAAAAAAGGTATGTAGCGTCATTTATGCTAATGGTGGCTTTCCTATTAATATTCCATTTGCCTAAGGCATTGAGCGCAAACGGTTCAGACGGGAAGGACCAGGTCACGTGGTGCATGGCCGCTATGGCATAGTCAGACGTCGGAATGAACTCCGCCACTGGTTGCACTCTGCCAGTGCCAGTCCCAATCCTGGATAAAGGAGGAGGACGTCGCTAATTGTCTTTGTTACCACACAGTGACGTTAAACTGCAACTAATACTACTACTACTAGTTTATCGGAATGATTGATTTGACCGATACTGCTTAAAGTCGTCTGGAGGTTTGATCCGCAAGAAATCAGCTTCTCTCTTCCTTTTGTAACCAGACTTATGACTCTCCCGCCACGTTTAGCCTACAAGATAACGAAGGACATGTTTAAATGTCGTCTGAGAGATTTTTTCTCTTTAGCTACGATGATTCATAATATTAAAGATTACTAACGTCGCCCTCCTTCTTCTTCTCCTCCTCCTTCTCCTCCATCTCCTCCTCCTCCTTCTCCTCCTCCTCCTCTTCCTCCTCCATCTCCTTCTCCCCTTTCTCCTCCTCATCCTCCTTCTCCTCCTCCACCTCCTATTCCTCCTCCTACATTGAAGAGGCGCTATATAAATTTCTAAAATAAATAAATAAATGCGACCTAAAAGATATCCAGTTACCCTTTATAGCAAGCAGTAGATTCTATCCCACACAACAGTCCGGATTAATTTAGCTCCCACCCCATCCCGGGCCGGTTTTCGGCAGTTTTAACTAGTTTCGGATTTAATTGTTTTTCAATGGACCCACGTTGCGCCAACCTGGCTTGAGGATAGAACAACATGCTGGTGGGAGAATACAATGAAGGTAATTGAAGATGATAGCTAATGGGGATTCGTCTGACCTAGTCCTAGAGCACAACATGTCAAATTGTATGAGTGTCGGTTGCTAAAATTTAACCAAAGACAATCTGCCTAGTGCACCTAAACAATTTGTATCACGTAAATGTTTATTTTATACCGCCTGCAAAGAGTGCGTTAAAGGTGTCTAACACAAACACTATAAAATTATCATGATTTGCTCACCAATATAATTATTATTATGTTTCCGATACGTACCACAAACATCGACCTTGCTCGACGAATCATGCATTTAATCAAAAGTCCGGCCCGTTGATAATTATAGGTCCAGTTGTCATTGGCTAGCCTATAAACCTGTCATATTATAGAGGTCTATAGTCTACATTTACACTATATAGTGATTCTGACAATGGTCATGCTAGTCATATATAATTATAGTTCATTCAGCTACTTCCATAGACACATGACACATTTTAATAGCATAGTTTAGACTTTAGACAAGAAGTTTCCTAAAGCGTTTCCCTCATTTTGGGGAAAATTATTTTCAAAACGTCCTTTAAATCGGATTTATATGTAATATATGGTCCATTCAGAGAAACAGGTTGACCTGATTGGACGTTGCGCCAACCTGGCTTGAGGATAGAAGACACTGCTGGTGGGATGGTGTAGGCCTACGGACCATTGCTCATAGGCTGATTGCTCATAGGCTTATTGCTCATATGGCTCATTGCTCATAGGGTCTTTTGCTCATAGGTCTTTTTGCTCATATGGCTCATTGGTCATAGGGTGTATTGTTCGTAATAAAATAGGCTACAAGTGAAATTAGTCAAATGAAGGTACAGAAAATAAAACACTTCCACATAGGTGACTACTTATAAGACAAGTATTTATCGTCACACGTTTCTTCAGTGCCAGTGATTCTATTAGTCTACCAAGGCTAATTGTCCCTAATTGGTAAGCACACACTAAGGCGTGAAGACGGTCACCCATATCGCCAATGGTATATTTGTTTTAAAGATAGGCCAAAGTTCATTGATTTTAGGCATATGACCGATGAGCCTATGAGCAATAGACCCTATGAGCAATGAGTCATATGAGCAATAAGCCTATGAGCAATCAGCCTATGAGGAATAAGCCTATGAGCAATGGTCCTAATACAATGAATGCCTTTGAAAACGATAGTTAAGGGGATTCATTTGACCTAGAGCGCAGCATGTCAAATTGTATGAGTGTCGGTTGCTAAAATTTAACCAATACCAATTTACTCTTAGGTGAGTAAATTTCATGTAAATGTTCCTTTTATAACGCATGGAAACAGTGCGTTAACGGTGTTTAAATTATTTTCAAAAACGTCCTTGAAATCGGCTTAATAATTACGGTTCATTCAGGGAAACAGTTTGCCCTGATTAGACTTTAACAACTCCAGTTTTGTTTTGTTATTTTATTATGTAGACAAATCGACTTAATCTGTTGACAATCCCTCTTCGAGTATACGTAATAATATGGACAGCCCTTAATTAAAGCCGTCGTATTGGACCACCCGAGTCCCAATGGTAGACATTCGTTAACATTGACCTTACTCAAAAAGAATTCCCGATATTATATTCATTCATTGATTCATTCATTCGGACATTTATATAGCGCTCCTTCAAGTAAAAAAACTACTCAGAGGCGCTCCCAACTCCAGAGCGCCCAAAAGAAAAGTTTTAAGCTTAGTAGAAGACAAGTAAGTAAGGAAACAAAAACATTATTTACTCCACTTGCATACGCACAATGGGACATAAAACACAAATGTAATAAAATTGGTAATGCAAATTAAAATAGAGGTGAGTGAATTGTAAGAAATAATATTTCTTACAATTATTAATAATTAATTAATAATATTATTAGCGTCAAACAAGTCACCTTTATAGAGACAACATCCATTCCAATCACCAAATCACAGCGCGGTATCTCTAGAGTCTAGATATATGAGTGACACATAAGGTAGTATGCAGTTATCCGCTAAGGTGGGCAGTGGTTTCCACCCCCCCTCCTAACAGAACAGCCCTGCTTAATTTCTTTCCAAACCCATCCAAAGCCGTTTAATCTTCAGTTTTTAATAATATCCTATGCACGTGTTTTTCATTGAGCCCACGCTGCGCCAACCCTGATTGAGCATAGAAGTCTATGTTAACTGGAGATGAAAATGGCAGACAATCCCGGGCGTCATTGAGGCTGACAGCAATGAAGGATTCGCCCTAGAGCTCAATGTCACGTCAAAATGTGTAGTAGTATCAGTTTCTAAAATTACCCCAATCTTATCTTCCGTCTATTACATCTAATATATACAATCATGTAAATGGTTCATTTTATAATGCCTGTAAAGAGCGTGTTAAAGGTGTCTAAAACGAACATTATAAGCTTATCACGAATAATTAGAATTGCTCGCCGATAATTTTGGCTCGCGCGGTCCACAAAAGCATCGACCTTACTCAACGATTGACGAATCGTAATTATTTAATAATTGATGGTCGGTTCAACTGAGAAATATATAATTATTCACAATCATGACTAAAAGATCATCATTAACTACAGCGTGTTGTAACGGCCAGATTTTTACCGATGACGAATAATTTGTGAAAGTCTATGTACAGCTTAAAAATAACGTTCATATGTTAAAAATTAGAACTTCTGAAATCCTATTACCAAATACCTCACAACTCTTCAGAGTGTGGAATGTCTATTTTGTGAACAATGCCTGAAATTTTTAAGATCTGGGTAAGGAATTGCTGATAATGCATTTTTTAACGTGAAAGTCTCTCCATTCAACTTGTTAAATATTGAATGAACCATGAATGGATGGATCCGATTTCTATGACAACAGAGGTCGTTACCCTGGACAGAAATTTGCTCGGCCTATTACAGCACTTATGAGCAAGGTACTAGACCAGTAAACATTTTAAAAATTTGAATGAACCATGGTTGTTGGCGATGATGAAATAGTTTTAGAAGCCAAGCCGAGTAACCAGACATCCCAGATTCCCAGTCACTGATTTTATAGCCAGGCTTGACATTGTTTGAAGGGTGTCTAACGGTACCACTTTTTAACGTCAAAGTCTCCGTAGATAAAACTAAAACTCGAAAATAGCGGCTAGAAACCTAGACAAGAGCGCCTAGATCTACGTGGAAGAAGCTATATGAGTTGCATCCCTGAATGTCACACATGTGGCAGTTTGGAATTTTTTTATTACCGTGCTCTCCATATAAATGTATTAAATGGACAATAATGATAATATGCCTACTGGAAAACAGCGGAGGAGGACAGTGAAAATGGCATCGGACATTACCGTAACAACGGGTATTCGGTAATTATAGCCAGACACCTCAGTCACCAATTTTATAGCCAGGCTTGACATTGTTTAAAGGGTGTCTAACTAAACCAACGAAGCACTTGTTACTTAGCGAAATCTCACGGTTACTAAAAGATTCATTTAGTTACGGTAATTAAAACACTCTAAAAAGGCACTAAATAATCAGACACGCAGTCACTGAATTTATAGACAGACTCGACATCGTTTGAAGGGTGTCTAACGAAACCAACGAAGCACTTGTTACTTAGCGACATCTCACGGTTACTAAGAGATTTATTTAGTTACGGTAATTAAGACACTCTATTGCATGTGGTTTTGGTCTAATAATTATTTTAGTCGTAACTTTAGATCTTCTGCAGATTTCGGGCAGCCAATACATTGCACACTGTAGTTATTACATTATGTGCTAGTTGTAAGCTTAAATGCATTCTATTAAAATAATTATTTTTACATTTTTCATCGGGGGGTGTTCAAACACCGAAAACACCCCACCCCCAGCTACGGCATTGATTTGCATGTATACAACATCGCGAATTCATTCCTGCGGGGATTCATTACAGGGGGAACTCCCCCAAGAGACGTCTAGATTAAATAAACACCACATTAATATATTCGCATTCAGACTACCATTGGGCAACGCTGGTAAGAGCTACATAAATTGATGGATATGTTCAATAAGATCTAGAGGCAACTGTACGCTACGAAAATAGACATCGAAAGACCAGAAATCATGTGGCTAAGCAAAATGCAGAAAGTATTTGTAAATTTCTGTAGATGGTGATTCAAAGTGTTGCGTTGAACTAAACAAGAGAATTATAATATTGTTGGATCTGAGGATTTTTAACCGCACCGAATAACCACACACCGCAGTCACTGAATTTATAGCCAGAATCTACATCGTTTGAAGGGTGTCTAACGAAACCAACGCGTCACTTGTTGCTTAGCGACATCGCACTGTTACTAAAAGATTTATTTAGTTATAACGGTAATTAAAACACTCTTTATTGCAGTGCTGTTTTAAAGGAATTTTTAGAACTGCACAACCCCTACAGCACCTTCCTTCCCATCATCCATGGTGAATTACTTCCAATCGGAGGACAATGGACGTTTTGCCAATTTTAACTGTACAGAAGTGCTTCTACAGCTGCAAAAATCCATTTAAAACTGCACATTTTGTGTACAACTGCACGTTAAAAAAGCCCTGCCATAATTATTGCATGTGGTGTTGGTCTAATAATTATTTTAGTCGTAATTTTAGATCTTCTGCAGATTCCGGGAAGCCAATACTTTGCACACTGTAATTCTTACATTATGTGCTAGTAGGCACAAATGCATTCTATTAAACTATTTCTATTCTATTTTACATTTTTCATCGGGAGATGTTCAAATACCCAACACCCCACCCCCTTAGCTACGGCCTTGATTTACATTATATACAACACAAGGCGATTTTCCTGCGGGGAATTCATTCCTGGGGAAACTCTTCATGAGACGTATATAAATATATTAAACACTGCATTAACATTCGCATTCAGACGACCATGGGGAAACGCTGGCGAATATCCGTATAAAAGCTACAGAAATTGATGGATCTGTTCAATAAGATCTAGAGGCAACTGTACTGTATACGCTACGAAAATAGACATCGAAAGACCAACGATCATGCGGATTTAAGCAAAATACAGAAAGCAATGGTAAATTTTCTCTGCTCATGTACATGGAAAGAAAACGGAAGAAGTCGAAAATTCTGTCACTTTGGAAGCATCATGAGCACAATAATAAGTGATTCAAAGTGTCGCATTGAACTAAAGAAGAGAATAATAATATTATTATAGCTTTATTATTATTGGAACTAATGCTTTCTTTTAAATAAATGAATGAGTGCAAGATAGAGAAGCTAAATTAGAATCTTAAGAACAATGATCAAAAAGGATGGTCAAGTGTCTCATGGCGTTTTACGGATTCGAAAACATGGACCATGAGTAAGGAATATTGGAAGCATTTGATTATGTATAGGGTGTCCAATAAGTTCGTGAACGATTTTGCTTGCAGATAGCAGAACAGTTTTGCAACAAACATTAATAATGCTTATATCATTTGAAAGAGCTTTATGTTCCGAAACCAAAAAGTGTAAAAAGTGTTAGTTTTCTGCAACGAAGAAATGACGTCATCAGTTTATGCGGAAGGGCTATTTTTAGCGAATTTTATGCAGTTCGCGATTGTTTTTCGTAAACAAACTTGGGGGAAATTGGGGAAAATAGCAGACGTTCAGTTACGCTTGAAAGCTGCTATTCTTGATGAAGAAGGAGATTCATATTCCGTTATTGACGATAAATTAGGATGATCGAAAGGTTGGGTAGCAAAATGGGTTGAAGGAAGCAAGCAAGGCGAGTTAGGCGATCATACACGATGCGGTCAACCAAAGATTTTGACACAGGCTGCTATTAAATTAATCAAAAAGGCGAAATACAGACGAGGAACTGGATTGAGACAGATAGAAAAATCTCTCAAAACAGGTGGACTTAAGGACAACAAAGAAACAATCAGAAATTACATGAAAGGGGAGTTAAAGTGGAGAAGCTGGAAACGCAGAAAGGCGCCATTGCTAACAGACGCTCAAAGGAACAAACGGTTGTTATTCGCGAGCACATACATCTGCTGTTTCGCGAGCATGGCTGAACGAAAATATTTCTAACTACATTGAAAACTGGTCTCCAAACTCTCCTGATCTCTCACCGATTGAAAATCTCTGGAGTATACTCTCAGGCAGGGTCTACAAAGATCCTGAACCAAATACTCCTGCTCAGCTAAAACGTCGTTTGCGAAAAGCATGGAATTCGATATAGGTTGAAACTTTGTACAACCTCATCGAATCTTTACCCAGACGAATGAAAGCTGTTATAGTCAGCAAAGGCAACACTATTGCCTATTAAATGGTAAAAAATTATTGATTTTTGTTGTGTATATTTTTTTGTAATAAGCTAGCAAAATCGTTCACGAACTTTCTGGACACCCTGTAGATAGTTTACAATATGCATGTAAAGCATCCTAGAAGTGGCTTGCTACTGACAATGCTATATAAAATTGTCTGAATTATTGATGGGTCCCTTTTGACCAGGGTCTATGACAACAGAGGCCGTTACACTGGACAGAAATTTGCTTGGCATATTACAGCACTTAATAGACGAATTTAAGGTATTTATAACATCGTAGGAATTTTAGTTAGAGTTGTTTCGTTATAGTCATCATTCATCATGAGCAGTTGTTGTCCAGTTAGATCTTGAATTGCATTTGCCCATATTTCATTACAAAGCGAGATAATAATTAAGGTGTCCAAATCCATCGAAGAAGCGAGAGAGAGATACAAAGGAGGGCGGAAGCTTTTGACTTGAGCTGCAGGCTGAAGTATCTTGCGGCTGTTGACATTGAATGAGTCGGTCGAATAGCAGCCAATTAATCTTATTGCAGGAGTTGGACTCAATGATGAATAGAATCTGATGCAACTAAAACAGATTCCTTTGTGGGTGATGTATACATGTCTGCCTGTCTGTCCGTCTCTCTGTCTGTCATCTCTGTGTCTGTATGTCTCTGCCTGTCTCTGTGTCTGTCTATCTGTCTGTCTGTCTGTGTGTTTGTCTGTGTGTTTGTCTGTCTGTCTGTCCGTCCGTCTCTGTGCCTGTCTGTCTGTCTGTCCGTCTCTGTGTCTGTCTGTCTGCCTCCATGTCTATCTGTCTGTCTGCTCGTCTCTGTGTCTATCTGTCTGTCTGTCTCCCTGTCTGTCTGTCTGCCTGTCTGTCTCCCTGTCTGTCTCCCTGTCTGTCTGTCTCTGTATGTCTCTGTGTCTGTCTGTCTGTGTGTCTGTGTGTCTGTCTGCCTGTCTGTTTGTTTGTCTGTCTCTCTGCCTGTCTGTCCGTCCGTCCGTCCGTCCGTCTGTCCGCCTGTCTGTCTCTGTTTGTCTCTTTGTCTGTCTCTTTGTATTTGTGTCTGTCCGTCTCTGTCTGTCTGTCTGTCCGTCCCTCCGTCCGCCTGTCCGTCTGTCTGTCTGCCTGTCTGTCTATCTGTCTGTCTGTCCTCATGTGTGACTTCTATCTTTAGCCGGTGTCTGTAAAGACACACTGAAGGGATGGATCTCTCCCTCGATGCTGCATTCGCGATACGTCACCTGTGGTCATGAGAGTTGAAATGTATTGTGTCTGACGAATGGACAATGGCTATTGTTGTTGTTGTTTAATGTGGAACAATTGTCACGAAGACAATTCACTTCAAAGTTCAATTAATTTTCGCGAGAATTCTGGGATAAATAGGTCAGAAATTTTCTGTAAGTTTAAAGACCTTGAGACACACAAAATAGTAAAATTATCAAGTTATAATTTTACTATTTTATTAGTGGCAGCGACAGTAGCAACAGTGGCAGTAGGCTAGTAGTGATAGGCTATTGGTAGAAGTTGGAGTGAAAATGTTTGTTGAAAGGTCCATAGTGTTAGTGCAGAATAGAATATGATCAAATAGAATATCTATAAATGAATTTCAAACAATTGAATAGAAAATAATTCAAGAGAATTCAGTAAAGCAGATCATAGTTCAATAGAATGCCATAGAAAAGAACGCAAAAAATTGCAATAGAATTCAATACTACAGAACAGAAGTCCATATAGATTAGAATATAATACAATAGAACATATTGCAACAGAATAGAATATAGCAGAATAAACAAAATAGAATACAGAATAAACGGAATATAGTATAAATAACATAATTAAATTAAATGGAACAAAAATCAATTAGGAACACTATACACTAGAGTCGAGAACAATGCAATTCGATTAAATTATTCAAGATAAAGTAAACAAACACCATTTTTCATGTGATAAGACTGGATAAGATTAGAATTATTATAAATCAGATTATTATCTAAGTAGATTAAGGTTAACGTGTTGTTAGAGTCTTGCTTTCTTTGCGGATAAAAGAAGCGGGTAATGACTAATGAGGGAAAAGGCGCACCATAAAAACGCGCCTTGTACATCGTCGCATCTTATCATCTATAATGGATGAAGAGTGTAATGGAGAGAAGAAAAATCTCTGACTCGTTGCTATTTGACATAATGCATGTGTGTGTGTGCGTGTGTTTGTGTGTGTGTACGTATGTGTGTATGTGTTAGGGTGGACAGGTACATTGTAGATAGACGATGAGGGTAATGCAAACTGACAGACATGCAAACAGATAGATAGATAGACAGACAAACAGACAGACAGATAGAGAGACAGACAGAGAGACAAACAAACAGACAGACAGACAGATAGACAGATAGACAGACAGATAGAGAGACAGACAGAGAGACAAACAAACAGACAGACAGACAGACAAGACAAGTATAGTGAAACATTTGTGGTGATATGAAGAGACAGAAAGGCAGAAAGACAGAGGCAGACAGTAAACAGACGGACACGCACATAAACATCTATATTTTTATTATTTAGCGCATTTGCCATTATCCCCCATTCATGCTCTCCACTCGGAGTCACTCCAGGCTACAGCGCGGACACTGCATAGAAGTTACCGAGCAATTGCGAGTGAAGAACTTGCTCAAGGTCAGGTCCTTACGCGGCGACTTGAGGTGGATTAGAACCTCGAACCCTCCGGCTCAAAAGCACAAAATCCACCACTACACCAATGCCCCCCACGATAGAGATAGACATAATTAAAGGCGCAGAAGCACAGACATAGGCCTATACATGTAGCATGAGATAGTTGAGTCAGGTACACATGCGAATACATAAACGGAAAAGAAAAAAAAATGGCTGAAGTAAATATAGAGATAGAGACAGACGGACGCAGATACAGACACACACACAAACAGAGAGAGAGACAGACAGACAGACAGACTGAGAGACAGGCAGACAAAAAAACAGACAGAGAGACAGGGACAGAATATGGGGAATAGAAAAAGAAATGGACAAAGAGATATAAACATATGCAGACAGATGCAGATACAAGAAGAGTGACGCGCGTAGACAGAGATCATCCTGAGACCCCGTCCTACCCATAATTCATATCGAAGAAGTGTCCTCCCAGAAACCGGATGTCGTCAGCCAGTGACATCTGCCGTGAAAGCACTTCCGCCTCCGACGACGCTTGGCACTTCAATGGTCCATCGTCCATCATATACATGTCCCATAGACATCTGGCGATAAAATGTTCCCTTTCAACGATGTTGTTACTCCCTCGCTACGAGACTAACCCCCACTCACAAACCTCTATCATGAATCTCCCCCTTTGAAATATTAACTCGACACACGTTTTTCATGAAATCGTAAAAATCCCTGATCACGTAGCAGTAACAGTACCCTTAACACTCGAGTGCCCAAGGTATTTTTTGGTACACGAAGGCCCAAGGGGGGGGGGGTCCGCGCGGACCCCAGCGTTTTATGGTAATATCTTGAGAAGGGATTGGAATATCGTCACAGAATTTAGTTCTATGTGATCCCAAATGAATTTGCAATCGATTGGTGTATCTTATATGACAATAACACCACCTGGTGTTAAATAATAGTGTAAAATCTCGTGATACACATTTTACGCTTGCTTGCGTTATTGACCAAAGGAAGCCTAACGTTTTCATGCCAATATCTTGAAAAGGGATTAGAATATCGTTATAGAATTTATTTCAATGTAATCCCAAATGAATTTGCAATCGATTGATGTATCTCATAGCCCAATAACATTACCTGGTGTAAACTAATAGTGTAAAAATCTCGTAATACATATGTTATGCTTGCATGCTTGCGTTATTCATCGAAGGAAAGCCTATACGTCCGGCGCGGACCCCAGCGTGTTCATGTTAATATCTTGAGAAGGGATTGGAATATCGTTATATAATTTAGTTGTAAGTAATCCCAACTAAATTTGCAATCGATTGATATTATATTATCTCACAATAGCACCACCTGGTATAAAATAATAGTTATTGACCAGTAACCATGCGCTTGTATGAATATCAGCCGCATATCATGGGGTACCCTTAGTATATGCTGTGGTTGTGGGGTGCAGGGTTGGACAATACTCACGCAAAATATACCATTCTATGCCCAAATGGTTGCTCTAGGAATACCTAAAAGCATTTATGCAGATCCCTAGCCTTTAAAAAGTTATCCGGGAAAAACAGGCCTGGGGTCCGGTCGGACCCCCCCCTTGGGCACTCGAGGGTTAATACTCCTATATCAGCTCATAGTCTGATAGCATTCATAATAATACTCTTAGTATCAAATCATATTCATGTAGCATTAACCCTCGGGCTACCAAAAAGGGTGGTCACAAAACCCATCCTGGATTTTTGCATCCAAAATTGCTTCATGTGGACTAAAATTTTGACATTTTTAAACTAAACATACCATTTTGTTTGGAAATGAATACTGAATCAACTGGTGTACAATACATGATATCTCAAAACAACCCAAAACGCAGGGGTAACCCCCGCCCCCTGGAAGTCCATGTCACAAAATAGCTGAGTAGCCTGAGGATTCATAGCAATTGTACTCTTAGTGGTGACTCGTATTTACTTAGCTGTATCAGTACAATTCTCTTGGTGTCAATTCACACTCAAGTAGTATAATTGTATTAACAGTGAGTAGCCTAGTCCTACTAATAGCATCCATTCATAGTCACGTAGTACCGACATAAATTATACTCCTATAATACCTAATTGTCGAATTATTACAGTCATGTAACATTAATAATAAGACGAGGGATTAACAAAGTAGGAGCTGCAAGCATATTATGGTAAAGCAATTTCAACGGTGGTATTAATGGACACAGAAATCGTTATACATAGGCCTACATGCCAGCCAACACCCTATGTAGTCACTAGTTCAGATATCAGACATATTAAACTTAGTTTTGACCACACTAGGATCTGTCAATAGCTATCCAAGTGATTCCGATTTGTAGCCTGACCTATCGATAAAATATTGGCATGACGAGTAACGGGATCTCAAAGTTGTTGGTCCACGGGGATCACTCATTCTGCAGACTGATTATTTCGCTCATGTATACATTGTATACATGCAGACACAAATCATACATCTCTAATCTTACTCATGCATTCGGAATGCACACGTTAAAATAAGAGGAGGATGATCCAGATTTGACAACAAAGGTCGTTGCCCTCGAAAAAAGCTTGCATCTTACAGCACTATTGAAATACAAAATGTTTGCAGTGTCTAAACTCCTGGCCGGCGGCAGAGATCGGTGTTTAAACCCCTTCAAAAATTCAAAAATTAAATTTTAATGGAGAGTTCTGCTCTGCCCCCTGACCTATTGACAATACAGCTTTAAAGAGAAGCCTACTGTAACACTGATATAATCGAACTCCACCACTATTATTTTGCACTCTGCCAGTGCCAGTCCCAAGCTTGGATGAAGGAGGAGGGCGACGCTAATGATCTGTGTTATCACACAATGTGGTTTAACTGAAACTATACTACTACATGGTCGCTGGGAAGATGACACGGCGAGGGAGAGGACTGGCAATCCATCATCATAATATGCCGAGGGCAAGAAACTTGAGTAGTTAACACAATTTTATTATAGTGTACCCATGGCTGATCCAGGGTCGGCTTTAAAAGGGACTGCTGCTCTCTTCACCTTCTTTTCCATTAGCGACGTGGAATGCTTGGAGTCCACATTATTATTAGTCTGCATATAAAATCTTCTAAAAGACGTGCAGACGATATGCAGGTGTCACGAAATATAGTATCCTTTTAAAAATCGTATCACCCCATATGAAGAGAAGTTGATTAAAGACACTTTCGCGTGTGTTTATTTTTGCTAAAATTGTAGCATCTATTTACCTTGTTCTGAACATTGCCACTAGCAGGTGTATTTATTACTACTAGCTAATTTCGTGTTCTTTTTCTTTAGAACACTTATAACGTTTAGAACACTTGAGAACAGTTAGAGTCACTAAATAAATTCGAGTTGTCTTGCTTTGAACTTCGCTTTTAGAACTAAAAAATAATTCGTAATTTTAATTTTGACGATGGCATGGACGTTCTCTCCTATACCCATTTTCAATAAGTATGCACTGGTTGAATAGAATGTTTCACCCCCCCCCCCAAGATACATGTACCTTGTACGCGGTATATAATTCCATCCGGGGATAAATTAAATCATCTCTTTGCGGATAGAGTAGACCTATCCCGCGACTCCGGCACATTATGAACCGACCCTGACAGCGCGAAGGAATGCAAGGAAGCAGAAGTATGTGCGTGTTTCAGTCACACCACAGTATCTGGTTTCACGAGACATTAACTGCATAATTGGGTAGCCGTGTTTTTGCCCGGGAGCAGCAATTTACACGGATCACGTTGGAGGCGAGATATTTGTCGACAGAAAAATTGATGGAAGATATATACATGTATATGTATATCTTTACGTCGATACATTGAAAGCAAAGCAACGTTCTTCCTCTTCTGCTGCGAATCAACGTCATCACCAGAAGAGTAGACGGAACGGGGTTCGAAGCCCCGTCTTGATGAAATGTCAACCGTCGTTTGCATAATGATAAATCAGTCTGCTGGCGTTTTGTATCTATGCGTGTTGTATATTAGGATGGATCGAAAGTATTTTTTGAATTTTTTTTCCAATATTACTATTAGTGATGGTAGGAAAAGTTGCTAATTGGTAATTTGGCAAAGCAAGCTCACAGTAAAATTAATTTTGGTAACTATAATTGTAGAACATCTTGAGGATCTCTTTGAATTTTTGTTACACGGGTCTGCATAGTGTTGCATATTCGCTCAAAATTTAATTTAAAAAAACCCAACAACAATGAAAACGCTGTAGGTGTGTGCAATGTGCATTAACACAATTGACTGTACTTATAGTAGGCCTACTTATGGTCGTAACCTCTTGCTTGACGCGATCTCACAATTCCAACGTTCGGTGTAATTTAAAGCTATGGCTTTCATTGATGAAAAATTGACTTATGCATATGACAGTCATGACTAACTTGTAAGTGGGGCATCATTGACAAACAAAGTAGCTTGTAGTCTCAGTTTAAAGATATTGTGCGATAACAAAGATCATTATCGTCGCCCTCCTCCTTTACCCATGCTAGGGACTGGCGCTGTCAAAGTGCACAAATTGGCGGATTTAGGACAAACATGGATCCAGATCCAGTTCTGACAAGGGTTTATGACAACAGAGGCCGTTGCCCTCGGGAAAAATCTGTTTGGCATAATAATTATTGCAGCACTTCGATACTGAACTGTTAAGCTTTTATATTAGACAGTATTGCCTAGCATAAGTTAAAGCGCCTAAAACTAGCTTTAATTTATGCAGGGCAAACGGTGCATTATACAAAAGCCGTTGCTTCAATCGCTATAAGCTAACGCTGCTTTGCACGAAAGCCGTGGCTTTAATTTTGAAAGGCAACAACGGCTGAATAAGATAACTTAAACAAGCTATCACTACCGAGTCAAAATGACTGTTACAGCTCGTATAATACTCAAAAAAGCGTTTGCTTACATAAATTAAAGCCGTGGCTTGCGATGGTTAAGCCATAGCTTTCACCTTCAGCGTCTTAACGTCTTACTCAACGACATCTCACAAATCGAACGTTGCCTAGAATTTATTAGTCGCCAGAATACAGCTTGCACTTGCTTCCATTCCAGCTTCTGTAAGCTTCGTACAAGCCCAACCACGATTTAATGTATGCCGCTGAAGACAATGTCCACAACATTCTATCAGTAATGTGGCCATTTAGAAAAATACGCTAATTGTCTGATAGAACAAAACGGACGTTGCCACATAGGGCGATTATGTGGTTTCAATTGGTCACCCGGGCTCAGCCCTATTATACCGCATTAGAAAACGTTGTTTTTCAACAGATAAAACAACGACTTTGTATTATAATAAGACACCATTGCCCTACACAAGATTAAGCAAAGGCTTTTGCATAAAAAAACGCTGCCTTTTATTAAATGAAAGCCAAGATGTTTGCTCGAGAGAGAGTTGACTTTCATAATAGTTGAAGCCACGGTTTAATACAGAACATCGTCGCATAATAATAGTCTATGTTATTACAGTCATAGCATCGTTTCCTTTTAAAGCTAAAGCCGCGGCTTTTGCACACGTCCGCGTTGCCTTGTAGGCATTGAACAATGGAGTATTACTGAGTAGGCTATCTTGAAGGTGCGCTATATAAAAAGTCAATAATAACACTGATAATAATTGATGCAACGGCGATTGCGTAGAACACAACAATTGACTTGCATTGATATTCGCACAAGACAGAGTTGAAATAATGAGCTTAATATATCTATACATTGTGTAGTTTCAAGTGTTTAATTAATGACAATTTACTCTTGGTTTAACATGGACGTTTTGCAACTCTGAGTGGTACTGAATCAAGCGCTACTGAATCTGTGAGCGGCGTTTTATAAATGTTCAATTACAATCACAATTACAATTACAACTCGGGACTCTGTAGGATTTCTGGCCGACTACTGTAACAGTGTAACAGTAGCATGGTGACATTGGTGAGGTCGACGAATAATATTATTATAATCTTGCTTAGTAAGGCGCAACCGTTGGACAGTGTACAATTATGCCGAATTGTGGCTTATTTATAATGTTGGTTAGTCACGTTATTAAGGTGTCTAACAACTAGGATTTCGAAATCTCTAAGCGTCGCGCAAAAGCCAAGTCATGGTCAAACCAACTTAAGTTTTTAAGTTGGCCACGCTGTAGTGTCTGATGTCAACCAGCCACTGATTACTTTCAAGCCTTCGTTTGCGAGACACGTACGCAATTCAACTCAATTACAACAAACCAGTAGGTGGCGCCAGATGCCTGCCCCGTAGCCATGGCAACGGAATTCCGTCGCGAGGCTTCAGCAGCAACATGGACTAATAGGAGGCTCAGCTGAGGACGATGCGAACTTCTGCTTAACAGCGTTTAAAAGCAAAATCCCAACTTAACCGTGGAATGCTGAAGATTAGTATGTGGTAACGCGACACCTTAATATGTCCGTCGTGTCTTTCATGTATGCTTCATGTATGCTTTATTTATGCTTTATGCATGCTTTATGTATGCTTCATGTATGACTTATGTGTGCTTCATGTGTGCTTTATGTATGCTTCAGGTGTGCTTTTATGTGTGCTTTATGTGTGCTTTGTGTGTGCTTCATGTGTGCTTTGTGTGTGCTTTGTGTATGCTTTGTGTGTGCTTTGTGTATGCTTTATGTATGCTTTGTGTGTGCTTCATGTGTGCTTTGTGTGTGCTTCATGTGTGCTTTGTGTGTGCTTCATGTGTGCGTTGTGTATGCTTTGTGTGTGTGTGTGCTTTGTGTATGCTTTGTGTGTGCTTTGTGTATGCTTTATGTGTGCTTTATGTGTGCTTATGTACGGCTTAGGTGTTTCGGCTCCAATGATCCATACTTCGTAAGGTTCAACACTCACATTTTCAATATTTTAATTAACTGCATGTTCTAGGGTGACACCTAATTTAAAATATTGCATCTGTTAAACTGTTCTACTTTTGGTTTCAATAGAAACTGTGATTATGGTTATGGTTCCCATTTTCACAGGAGTTGTAATGCATTGTATTGCATTGTATTGCATTGTATTGCATTGTATTGCATTCTATTGTATTGTATTGCATTGCATTGTATTGCATTGTATTGCATTGTATTGTATTGTATTGCATTGCATTGTGTTGCATTGTATTGCATTGTATTGTATTGCATTGTATTGTGTTGTATTGTAATGCATTGTGCTGTTCTGCAGTCGAAGTGACGCTATATAGCCTACACCGCTCTGCCGAAAGTCGACGCAAAGGAGACCACATACGAGCATGATAAAATAGGTAATCAGATTATGCGTTAATCAGAGCCAAGAAACGCACAGAAAGAAAATATTTTCTCTCTCTAGATACATGTATGATGGAAAGCGGCGAGACAGTGTCACATTCAATTCTTTGTACACGTGGAAGATACCTGGCATGGGATGTAACATTAACGACACTTCAGTTTGTGACCTAAAGTAATTTATCACCGCACTGTCTGTTGAACATTTATAATATCAATATTTTACGTTATTAAGGTATGTAACAACAAAGACGTGTCAATGTTATATTACAAGTGTTATTAAGGTGTTTGAGGGTCGCCTTGAGGCAAAATGATTGCAGTTCATACCGGTTGGAAAGCCGAATCTCGGACGTAAAACGCGAGCTACTATAAAGACATCGCACCTATTCCAGTGTACTTCAGTAGCTCTTCAACGGTGAAACGCCATCTGCCTTCCCAAGACATTTACCATCGAACTCCAAACTACGCTGAGGTGACCATAGAAGAGTCGAGTTGCACGATATTTATTTACCGCCTTCAGTACAGTTGGAGTTTAACGTCACCGTATGGTAACAAGGACCATTAGTGACGCCCTCCTCCTCTGTACAGGCTTGGGACTAGCACTGGCAGAGTGCAAACAGTGGCGGAGTTCCACTTCAGCGTCAATCCAGTGGCAATCCTCGAAATCTATTTATATTAACAATCATATTCTTTTGACTCGATAGCATGTTAAGATAAAAAAATGGCAACAGCTCTGTACTGTTAGACACCTTTAAAACGCTCTCAACTGACGCAACAAATATTTCACGATACGCAATGTTGAGCATAATGGTTTTGATCCATCTTAGCAGCTGTAGCTAACGAGGAAAACAGTGGCAAGTCCAACAAAAAAACAAAAACCTTTTCAATGCAATGACTTTGTCAATTGATGCCAGTCCCAAGCCCGCAGAAACGAGGAGGGTGACACCAATTGACTTCAACAGAGCGTTGATAAGCAGCAACTAATACACTGTTTTATTATAATTATTAAACCGATGTAGCGTCAAAAGCTGTTTAAAATAATTCCCGCCGATGTCAAAACCTTGGATCCAAGTTCATCCAACCTTGCAATATCCAGGTTATAGCACATACATGCATGCATGCACCTCAAAAAGTTAACGACTGTTGAAGGCCATATTGAGCTGATTATAGGCAACGGAAAAATGAATATCAACGATTAGCACCAGTCCTAAGGCTGGATTAAAGAGGAGGGCAACTCTAGTTATGACACAGTGGCGTTAAACAGATATCAGAATTATAGTTATTATTTCATGTAGGATATGGCGCATGTATAATTATTGGACTACGTAAAACACAGCGCTAAACGATCGCAATAATTCCAGTGCTTGTCTTAAATTAAACACCTTGAAAACGTAATTTCTACCTTAATATATGATGCCGTTGACGAAATTGTACTTCATATCTTTTGTCACGGCTCGCTATTATATGAGTGGTTTAACCCTCAGGCTACCACGCTATTTTTGTAACACTGACTACCACTGTTTTATTATAATTATTAAACCGATGTAGCGTCAAAAGCTGTTTAAAATAATTCCCGCCGATGTCAAAACCTTGGATCCAAGTTCATCCAACCTTGCAATATCCAGGTTATAGCACATACATGCATGCATGCACCTCAAAAAGTTAACGACCGTTGAAGGCCATATTGAGCTGATCATAGGCAACGGAAAAATGAATATCAACGATTAGCACCAGTCCTAAGGCTGGATTAAAGAGGAGGGTAACTCTAGTTATGACACAGTGGCGTTAGACAGATATCAGAATAATCATTATTTCATGTAGGCTATGGCGCATGTATAATTGGACTGCTTAAAACCCAGCGCTAAACGATCGCAATAAATCGTCTTAAATTAAACACCTTGAAAACGTAATGTCTACCTTAATATATGACGCCGTTGATGAAATTATACCTCCTATCCATTTCCATAGCTCAATTTAATTTATGAGTGGTGAAAGCCTCGCAAGGCTTCGATAGATTATATAATAGCCTACTTTTATCACCGAGTTATCTTTCAGACTTCTCTGCTTTGGTATAATTTGTCCGCAGCGTCGCCTGGCAGTATCGCGACAAGGAAAGAACATAATTATAATTGTGAGGAGAAGACTGCTTCTTCACACGCCGGAGAACCAAAGCGACTGTGGGCCACCTTCAACGCGCTTCTTTGTCGCTGTCCTCGTGATTCTCAATCCGCGTTTAACATGTGTGTGCCCACGAGGCTAGTCCATTGCGAGACGTTGTCCAGCCACGAAATCCTGGGTCTGCCTCGTCCTCGGACTACCTCCACGAGACCCGTCATCAGACTGATCTCGATATTGTCGTGCGGCTGTCTTATGATGTGGCCAAAATACCGCAGTTTTCTAGCTTTGGTCTGAATTGATAGCACCTTTCTGGCTACTGCTAACTTCTATGCCTGTTGATGGGTCATCATTTTTGTCCATGAGATTCTTAGTAGTTTTCGGATGCACTTATTCTCAAATGCCTGAATGCGGGTTTCTTTACCCTTCTTCAGCGCGCAGTATCATTAGACACCTTAAAAACGCTTTCAATTGACGCAATAAATACTGCACGATACGCAACGCAAAAAAAAACTCTATGGTCGTCGGCCAATATGGCCGACGTTCGTGCCTTTCTGTTGTTATGGCAGATTTTTACGTCCGGGACGAAACTCGCTTCCTTTCGTTCGGATTTTCTGATGTTTACTGATGTCGAGAGTCGAGATTCTGACTTTTCTTCATCTGTGTCGTGAGCGTTTGGATGATATCTTGATTATAAATTTTGACGTTCAACCCTCGCCATGCGTGTTCCGTATATGGACTATTCCATTCCGCTCAACATCAAGGGGTTCCAGGTTCGTCATCATTGGTTCTTCAGTATCGATAGCCAAACGATTACGCACGTGAATGGGAAAAGAAAGGATTTCACTACCAGCAACCGAAGACCGTGCCGCAGTAGTTCCACGTTTCCAGCGTTGTGCTGCCCGTCGCTGGTCTTCGCACTAATGTTTCTCGGCTCTGTAGACACTGAAAATACTGTTAAACTACCATCATCGGGAATCGGTACGAGAAACTGTCGGCTGAACTCTCCGTGTAGCCAACGCGTAGGAGTTCGACTGTTGTGGCTTGTTGTTCTTCTCGAGCGGTGTTTTGCCTAAGGATGACTTCTGTCGTAACATTACCATCAATAGGCTTGAGCTATATGAGTGGGCGCCGCTGATGGCTGCCATATTTGTCTTGTAGTTGTTTTTTATGTTGTGTTTTTTGTGCTTGTAAACCAGAGTGCGTTTTGCAGCTGGTACATTAAAGAATATACTTACTTACTTACTTACTTATTATAACACTTAATTATATTCTTCAATCTCGTCAGTTACCAACACCCCAAAAATGTCCAACATAAAAAAAGTTCAAAAACCTTTTCAATGCAATGACTTTGTCAATCAGTGCCAGTCCCAAGCCCGCAGAAAGGAGAAGGGTGACGCCAATCGACTTCGACAGAGGGTTCTTATAAGCACCAACTAATCAACGGTATATATTTTATTATTATATTATTAAACCAATGTTACGGCAAGAACGACCCTCCCCCCTCCCACAAAGCTGTCGTCGAAACCCTTGATCCATCCTTGTAATATCCAGGTTAAGACGCATCCATATTATACCTCAAAGCGTTAACGATCATTGATGACCATAAGCTGATCGCAGGCAACGGAAAAAAATATATGCACTAGTCCTAAAGCTGAATTAAAGAGGAGATCACCACTAATCATGACATAATGGCGTTAAACAGATAATATATCACAATAATAATTATTGCATGTAGGCTATGGTCACTGTGGCGCATGTATTTTGAACTACTTAAAACATAGCGCTAACTTAACGATTGCAATATTCCAGTGATCATCTTAAATTAAACACCTTAAAACCGCAATTTATACCTTAATATATGACGCTGTCATCTTGACGAAATTGTACTGTAATCGATCGTTAGAGCTCATTATAATAGGGATGATGTAAGGCTTCGATATTATTATACTTTTATAACCACGTTACATTCAGACCGTCCAGCTTTGGTACAGTTTGTTCGCAGCATGCACCGGTAGTACCGCAACAAGGAAAGGACCTACTCGGTAACTGGAAGGCCAAGATTGCTTCTACACACGCCGGAGAACCCAAGCGATTGCGGGCCACCTTCAACGCGCTCCTTGGTCGCTGTCGTCCCCTCGTGATTCTCAATCCTTCACGGCAGATGACTTCTTCGCTTTGTCCAATGTCAAAATTCAAGACATCCGTCAAGCAACTGCCACCTCTCCGCTCTCTCATCACCATCCCACTGACTATATACACATGTCTACAGTAAATCCTGTCACAAGTGAAGAACTACACCGCGTATTCCTCTCTTCACCACACAAGTGATATTAATCTAATCTAATCTAATCTAATTGTAGACAAACGCAGCCTCATCTAACGTTGCCTAATCCATGGGCGCCCGCAGAAATGTTTGCAGGAGGGGGCAAAACACGATGGTCAACGTTAAAAAGTTTTAGCAGGAGGTTAAAAAAAAGCAAAGCAGGGAGTTAAGAACATGCACGGGTATTTTTCATAGAGGTTTCTTGATGCAAAGCTCTCAGTTTCATTTTTAAAAATTTCTAATATGAATTGTTTCTTTTTGCAAGAAAAGTTGTTTAAAAAATCGAAAAGGATTAGTTAAAAGTATGGTTTTAAATTCTCTAATGCGAAGAAATTTTTAATAAACCAAAAAAGTAGTAGTGGTAAAAATAGGTTTAAATTTTCCAGGGGGCAAGTGCCCCCCATTGCCCCTATGTGCGGGCGCCCATGGTCTAATCTCTATACTCAAAGTCTTGTTAACTGGATCCTCTTCCTACCTTCTTACTCCAAGAAATCCTGCATAACATTTGTCTTCTCCTTCTTAAAACCCTGTGCCATCCATCTCTCGCGGAAGGCATCCTGCTTCCAATGCAGAAGAGATCCATCGTGACCTCAGTTCTGAACTTCCTCCTATCAACTGCCTCGCAGATGTGTGAAGGAAGAAGGAGACGAAGAAGCAACGTCGTCTCCGTTGAGTGTTGCTTTCTAAGGCCAGATTTATTGGACGGAAACAGTTTTTCGATGTTTTTTTTCAGAGCGAAAGGTGACTTTCGCTAAAATATGTCTATAATTCACTGGATACGTTTGAATCGAGTCTCAGGCCTTTTTAACGTGCAGTTGTACACAAAATGTGCCGTTCTAAATGGATTTGTGCAGTTGTAGAAGCACTTATGTACAGTTAAAACTAGCAAAAAATGGTAATTGTCATCCGATTGGAAGTAATTTACCATTGAGAAGAGGAAGGAAAAGGAGTTGTGCAGCTCAAACAATTCGTTTAAAACAGCCTGACTCAGAACGGAGGTCAAGATCAGTGCCGGATTAACTTTTTAGAGGCCTGGCGCAAACAATGCAACGAAACTAAAGTAGGCCCTCTATCCAATCAAAATTAATTATCAAAAAATGGGGGGAAATTAATTATATAGAAAACATACTTTAATAATTTATGAACACAAAATGAAGCTGTGATAGCTAGGATCATACTGTAATCTAATATGGGCATCTAACTACACTACTAGACTGCATAGACTGATAATACTCCAAAAAAGGGTCATTCGAAAAGTGGCTGGTACTACATATTTATCGCATACCAACCCCTTATTTTGTGATTTTAACATATTAAAATTTGAGCAGATTCAACTCTATCAATCAGGAGAATTTATGTATCGCTTTGACCACAGTTTGCTCCCTCCTGTTTTCAAGGGATTCTTTAATCTTGCTTCTCAGATCCATTCTCATTCAACAAGAAACTCATCAAATTACAGATGCATCTTTGCTCGCACAAATACCCGTCTTTTCTGTATTAGAGCCACTGGTCCTTCAATCTGGAATAAAATCCCTCAAGAAGTTAGGCAATCTCCATCACTATCATTGTTTAAGAAAAAGTTTCGCTCTCACCTTGTCAATAATGGCAACATTGTGTTATGATGTAACAATGTGTTGGTCCATGTAAGCCACTCACACGCACACACACACACACACACACACACACACACACACACACATGTCTTGCACTTGTTGATTCTTTAACTTTTTTTCTTCTTCTTATGTAGTTAAGAGTTTACATTTAGTTAAGATACCAGAAGTAGTTGTAGTCATTCACTTCTTGTTAGCAGCAACTGTCGGCCGTTTCATCTTTCCGTTTCACATGTACGTAGGTGTCCCTATCAGCGGGGTCAGTGATCCCTTCAGGGCCCATCCTTGTGGCCATTCTAATTTGAAAATGTGATTTGTAACTGCATAATTGTAAAAGATTGTTTGGTTACAAAATAAAATGATTTGATTTGATTTGATTTGATCATAGGAGATTTTTGAATTTTACTTGTTACAGATTATTGTTTTCATGACTTTTCCAGCCATAAGAGCGATGAATTCTTCGTTTGTTGTAGATTCATACACTGTTATGTGTCGTCTGTACCGTACGCATATATATATATATATATATATATATATATATATATATATATATATATATATATATATATATATATATATATATATTGGTGATGGCACTGATGGGGTCGATCAGCGCATAAATTTATTACGTCATATGTCATCATTACAGTACACATTTAATTAGTGCGTCATCATTATAGTAGTAGTACTGTAGAAGGCCTGTTTTTATAATGCCACCAAATTTTATATGCAATGCTTGTTTTAGAAATTAAACATTTTAAATAAGCCGGACTGTGACTTATATAAACAAATTCAATCGGATAATCGGATATCTCGATGTTTAAAAAAAATATTTTACCCCCGAAAGAAGGCCTGGCGCAAGTGCGCCAGTTGCGCCATAGTTAATCTGGCACTGGTCAAGATAGGACTATTGTCATTTTTTTATCGTTCTGGGGAAGTAATTTCTGGAGCACAGAGTTGCCTAGATTAAACACTGCACATGTATGCTGTATGCATACATAACATTGTACTCAGGTTGGCATTTATTGTTATTGCCTTCACTGTGTGTTCCGTTGGCCACACTATACTATTGCCCATAAGTTGATAGATCTATAAATTGGACACACTGGTCGGTTGATCAGAAAGTATCGACTGTTGCATTGAACTCTGAGAAAGAACTCATGTGACAGAGAGACAGACATACAGACAGACAGAGACAGCCAGACAGACAGACAGAGACAGACGGAGAGACAGACAGACAGACCGACAGACGGAGACAGACACACATATACACAGACAAACAGACAGACAGATGGGAGATGGAGGGACAAATGAGGATGAGTCGGAAGAAAGGAGATTATTTTAATGGTTGTCACCTTGAGCTGATGACCCACGGAACAAAAGATGTGTGAAAAAAACAATAATACGTTGACCCAATAACAGCCTTCCGCATTGAACTCCACACAGTCCCCAATATCATTGACATCCACAGCATCCACCTCCACCCACACCCACACTCAAACACACCCACCATCACTCCAGTCACTATCATCAACAATAATATTAATCTATTCAAATCAACCATCAGCTACATGTACATTAGGGTGGAGTGAAAAACCCGAAATTTTGAAATTCGAAATGTAATAGCAAAATAAAGTTGTCTAATGATATGAGGTCACGAAATGTCGAAAAAGTTTTGAAAAATATTTATGTCTTCCTTTTGCCCCAGAGGGCCAAAGTTTCGAAAAATTGTCTTTTTTAAAGAAAATTTATGGTTTTCTTATGAAATATTTTTCATGCAACACAATTTATCACCATACAATATACCGTTGGAAAGAGCTTTTAAAACTGAATAAAATGATGTGTTAATTTTCAGAATAGTCCCATATTTCTAGAAGATATTAACTTTTTACGATACCCCACATTCGCGACATGTCGCTATGCCTGAAAACTGTCAAACACTAATAACTTTTTATCCTTTGAGATATTTCAACTTGTGATATGTCATTCGATTCAGTTTAAGACGGATCTTTTAACGGTGTATTGAAACTTACAAAACCTTCCACCAAGAATTTAGAACGCTCATGAAACCATACAAAAAGAGGAAAACTTAAGGAAAATATTGGAAATTTCAAAATTTCGGGTTTTTCACTCCACCCTAATGTACATCCATCACCGTCATAATTCCAAAGTTCCCAGTATCATGTGGAAGGTATGGAATATGGAAGGTGAAAGAAGTTGAAGAAACAAAAATCAATGTGAAAGAAGGTAGTAGAATATTATTAGAGATAATGGCAAAGAAATCCATCGTCATGACATAGTCAACTAATCTATTTCAACTTTTCAAGCCGCATGGACGTTTCAGAAAACCGATAAGATAGGGTAAGTGCGATTGAGATAGGCAATTCCAATTGTGGCTACGCCTGCGTTGCTCAGTGCCAAAATGTCTGCTGACAATCACGTACAACATGAGTGTCTGTCCTTACGAGCCATCATCTCTATCGACGCCAGTGTTCAGCCATTGGACGACGGCTTGAAAGGTTTAAGGTCAAACAGGGAACGGGGTTTTAGAACGGCTAAGATATTGCCCGGGGGACAGCGTAGCCCCATCAATATACCGTCAAAGACTCCGAGTTTCCGAACAAAAATTAGATCAAAAGAGTCGATGTCTGTGAGAAATATGGGCACTCGGTGAACTTTAGATGGTTGCAATAAATTATCGACTGATGAAATTGTTGTTACAAAAGATTTTGTGTTCGATGAATAGATCACCCAACCTCAACTCATCTTATCTTACCATCCTTGAATTTCATATAAAATACATGTAATTGCTTTCACTTATCGATAACTTAACTTAACACATCGCACCATAACGTATGTATACCTCTACCGATGTTACCTTGCATTATTTCATCCTGTATTGCTCTTCTTTTCCCTACATTACCTTCCACATCCCAGCAGGACCTTAACTATACTGCCGTGCTAAGCAAAAAGACAGTAACTCAAAAAAGACGATTTTGCGTAAAACGATAAAGAAGAAATCGGTTTAATTCAACCAGAAATAAAGCTAGAATCTTTCTGAATTTTTGCAAGCAGTTATATATAAACTACTGAATTTTGGAACTAAACTAGTTTTTTGTGAAATTTGTGTAAAAATTGTATAAAAATGAGATACTGCTTTTTTGCTTAGTATCAAAGAATTGAACATCGGTTTTATGCTAAGCAAGAAAGCAGTAACTCATCGTATGGTAGAGCGGGCTGGTGAAAAATAATTGTTCTCTTTGCGATACAAGAATGAAATTAGGTATATACCACGAACATGTCCTAAGAAAAATATTTGGCTATAGGGTGATTGCAGATTTGCCCTCTGGCCCCAATGGCAGCCATTTTCCAAAATGGCCGACAGATATACATATTTTTAAATATCTCAGCTTCTATTTCACTTAGAAGTGCCATCTTAGTGTCTAATCATACATATTTAGGGACGATGATTCCAATAGTGCCATCTAAAACCAACTCTGGCTTCAACGGCGGCCATTTTTTAAAATGGCCGACCAAAATCGTGATTTTTCAATATCTCAGCATTAAATCCACTTAGAATCGTCATCTTGGTGCCTAAATATACATATTTAAGGACAAGGATTCCAATGGAGCCACCCAAAACTTCATCTGGCCTCAATGGCCGTAATTTTCAAAATGGCCGTCCAAAATGTGAATTTTGCAAATCCCTCTTTTTGGGGCGCCAATTTGGAAAATGGTGGTCATTGAGGTCACTGGGAACTATGTGATGGCCCTATTGACTGAAATGTGCATGTTTTGACACCAAGATGACAATTCCAAGTGAACTGAAAGCCGAGATATTAACAAATCCCTCTTTTTGGGTCCGCCATTTTGGAAAATGGCCGCCATTGAGGCCATGGGGAACTTTGTGATGGCCCTATTGGGATCCTTGACCTGAGATGTGTATGTTTTGACACCAAGATGACGATTCTAAGTTAATTGAATGCCGTGATATTGACAAATCCTTCTTGTTGATTCGGCCATTTTGGAAAATGGCCGCCATTGAGGCCATTGGGAAAATTTGGATGGCTCCACTGGAATCCGTGACCCGGAATGTGTATGTTTTGACACCTGGATGACGATTCTAAGTGAATTGTAAGCTGAGAAATTGAAAAATCCATATTTTGAACGCCATTTTGGAAAATGGCCGCCATTCAGACCTATGAGGAAACTTTTAGATGACCCCATTGGACTCCTTGACCTTGAATGTGTATGTTTTGACACCAAGATGACGATTCTAGGTGATTTGAAAGCCGATATATTGAAATATCTGTAAATCGGTCGGACTTGAATATACATGGAATACTAAGCAAGAAGACAGTAACTCAAGTTACTGCTTTTTTGCTTAGCACGACGACCCAATTTTGAGTTACTGTTAATTTCATTTCCGTTTTTTTTCATGTTCCCGGACCGATACCGTTTCCTTGCTTCCAGATATGATAGAACATGTTGTCAGGATGTGAAAACAAGTGCTAACTCAAAAACGGAAAAACTTGAGTTACTGTCTTTTTGCTTAGCACGGCAGTATAGGCCCTATCGCATAATTTTTACCAAACGATACCATACTTTACATCCTTTATCATACAATCAATCAATCCATCAATCAAGTTTTGGTTGGTTCCTATGTATCAAGCACACTAAAGCAGGAATAAGGTTACACGGAACATCACAAGTATCACAAATTAATCAGACAATAATCAAAACGAAAACTTAATCAGTTAAAGAATACCATACAATGCACTGCAATACTGTAGTCTATACAGTACAATTCCTTAATCCGTTACCTACCATACCATACTAGACATTTAAGCATGCCTCACTTTATTTCATTCAACATTTCAGAAAAATCAAAGCAAATTATTGTCCATCTACTCACCAAGCCATCTTCGTAATCTCGACCAACGTCAATGCCTGAAAAAAAGATAGAGAGACACGTTAAAAAATCCTCACCTCAAAATGCGTCACATAAAAATCGTCCCCATCTCGTCAGCGACCACCGTTCGTTCCCATAGCAACCGTCTCATCAATAATGGACCACGGGTGTCTACTTATCAGACACCGACTTATCAGTCACCGACCCATTGGGGAACGGAACCTAGAGCCGCCAGCGTCTTGGTGTAAGTCTTGTATGTCCACAATTGCCAATATTATTTGTGAATAATTTATTGAACGTCTTAATATAATTAGCAAGCATGAATCGTAGGAGCCTCTATAATAGATAAAGTCCCTATAAACAGCCACCAGAGTCTCAGGGGAAAATACCCTATCCGAAATTTATCTCAAAACCATTTAGGCTATAAAGCGCCAGTATCTAAAGACCACGGTTCAACATCGATGGCGCCTAATAAACAGGTAATTACATGGGCGGAGTTTGGTTTCCATTCTTGGGGGGGCTAAAAAAAATTTTTTTCCTCGTCCCAAAACATGATGATTTTTTTAAGTCAGCGATTTCAGATCTCATAAAAACCATACTGTTTCTGCGGACACACCTTTTCAGTCAGCAAGTTTAACATAATTTCAGAAAAAATACTATTTTCCGTAAACACCTTTTTAGTCATCGAGTTTAATTAAAATCTCATAAAAAATAAACACTATTTTCGGTAAACACCTTTTTTAGTCATCAAGTTGAGATCTCATAAAAACCATATTATTTTTGCAGAAACACCTTTTTTAGTCATAGAGTTTCATTGAAATCACACGCAAACCACACTATTTCTGCGGACACACCTTTTTAGTCATCGAGTTTAACTGAGATCTCATATAATCCATTCAATTTATGTGGATATACCTTTTTAAATCGTCCAGTTTAACTGAAATCTCATAAAATATCTCTTACCCTAAACACACTGTTTAGTGATCGTGTTTATCGTGTTTATCCTCAGACGCCCGAAAATCGTTGATAATACTGGAAGATGTCCTTAGACACCCGAAAATCGTTGAAAATAATGGAATCATAATGATCTGCTTAGACACCCGAAAATCGTTGATAATGTTATAATCAAAATGATGTCCTTACACACCCAGAAATCGTTAAAAATACTGGAATCAAAATGATGTTCATACACACACATAAATCGTTGATTATACTGGCATCAAAATGATGTTCTTAGACACCCAAAAATCGTTGATAATACTGGAATCAAAAAGATGTCCTTAGATACCCGAAAATCGTTGATAATACTGAAATCAAAAAGATGTCCTTAGACACCCAAAATCGTTGAAAATAATGGAATCATAATGATCTCCTTAGACACCCGAAAATCGTTGATAATGTTATAATCAAAATGATATCCTTACACACCCAACAATCGTTAATAGTACTGGAATCAAAATGATGTCCATACACACCCGAAAATCGTTGATTATAATGGCATCAAAATGATGTTCTTAGACACCCAAAAATCGTTGATAATACTGGAATAAAAATGAGGTCTTTACACACCCAAAAATCGTTGATAATACTGGAATCAAAATGATGTCCATACACACCCGAAAATCGTTGATTATACTGGCTTCAAATGATGTTCTTAGACACCCAAAAATCGTTGATAATATTTAAATCAAAATGATGACCTTAGACACCCAAAAAGTGTGATAATACTGAAATCAAAATGATGTCGTTCCACACCCGAAAATCGTTGATAATACTGAAATCAAAACTATACCTTTAAACACGAACATCGTAAATAATACTGGCATCAAAATGATGTCATTAAACAATCGAAAATCGTTGATAATATTAAAATCAAAAAGATGACCTTAGACACCAGAAAATCGCCGATAATACTGAAATCAAATGATGTCCTTACACACCCGAAAATTGCTGATAATATTAACATGAAAATGATGTCTTTAGACATCCGAAAATCGTTGATAATACTGAAATCAAATAATATCATTACACACCCAAAAATCGTTGATAATACTGGCATCAAAATGATGTCCTTACACACCCGAAAATAGTTGGTGATACTAAAATTAAAATGATGTCCCTTAGACACGCGAAAATTGTTGAAAAAACTAAAATCATAATGATCTCCTTAGACACCCGAATATCGTTGATAATATTAAAATCAAAATGATGACCCTAGACACCCGAAAATTGTGATAATACTGGAATCAAAATGATGTCCTTACACACCCAAAAATTGTTGATAAAATTAAAATCAAATATATGTCTTTAGACACCCGAATATCGTTGATAATAATATACAGATTACAAGTCGCGGGCCAGGTCTGATGATCAGAGAGCAAATGCACAACTTTGAACTTCCAAAAAAATGCCCAGAACTTCACCTCTAGGTGACAATACGGTGGTTATGTGATATTATATAATAGCCTACTAATAACTGATATCTACTTTTATCTTTTAGTTTGTCTCATTGTCCCAGGTTGCATTCTGCCAACCTGTTTTGCGCATTAAACAAATTATGCTACGGTACTGCAACAGATTGCCAGTCTTCGTTTTCACAGTCTTGATGTAGGGGGGGGGGTGGCTGGTGGCCAGCAGCTCACTGTCTAGGCCTTTTGCTCTTTTGTTGTCTCCACAAATGTACCAATTTTTACTCTTAGAAGTCCCTATTGATGCATGGTAAAATTGGTGGATTCTTGGGGGGGCTTAGCCCCCCCTAGCCCCTGATAAACTCCGCCCATGGGTAATTATATTAAGGCGCTCAATAAATTATTCACAAATAATAATGGCAATTGTGGACAAAATAAGACTTACCGTACCAAGGACCATGGGCACCCCATGCACAATGCATATAAGGGTACTATGGGGTATTTGCCCCACTCTGGAATGAACACCCATTTTTAACTACTACTTTTTAAAACTATTGCACTAGAGTAGGCTAATAATGATACCACCGATACACAAAGTTAAACTGATAAATAATTATTTAGGCCTACACTCCTATAAAGACATTGTTTTATGAAAATTAAAAAATGTCAATGTTCTAAATTTCCTGCATTGCATTTTTAAAGCTCTTGACAAAGAAATCTAACTGCGACCATTGTGCTTTGACCCAACGCCCCTGCAAATTATCTGCGAAAGCCCATGTCTATAATCGAAAGAGTCTAAGACTTGAGTCTCTAAGAACCTAAACTAGGCTATAACCGTCCCAGGGGATAGGAAGGCGAATCGAACCCATGCATACCCGTGACGTTACAGACTTACACTCAATGCTTTAATCAATCGGCTACCGCGTCACAAGTACGACGGCAGTTCGTCAAGCAACCCGGGTCACGTGACCTCCAAAGCCGCGCAAAGGACAGTGGGGGAAAGCCAGCAGCCGCCTAGCGACAGTAAATTAAATAGCAATCCGAAAAGCCTTGTTATCGGTTTTTTGCAATACTAAATCGATGGACTACAGATTCTGTGAAAGTATGGCTTAGCGGGATGAACGAATTGACGACGGGATTAGAAGAGGGATTCAGAAGGGAGTAAGGATTTTCCACGTCACAGGAAATCCACTTCCGCACGCGTATGGACGGCCATCTTTAATAGAATTACTCGCGCAACCGAACCGGAGAAGATTCGCAAAGGAAGATGCGAAAGATATTTTGTCTTCTGCTCCTCAATATTTGATTAACCTCGAATTCAACAGGCGAAGAAAAATCTGGTCCACAACGGCGCAAAAACCGGAAGAATTATAATACGTAAGAGAAAAACTGTCACACGTGAAATCCGGTTGAAAGAAGAGAGCCACAGAGATGTTTTTACTCTCTCTCAACGTCGCATTTTCTGTTAGCAGACGACAGAGAAAAGGCGCGAAAAATGCCACTCAAAACAGAAATTAACACGTTAGAGAGTAACGCGAGACTGGGAGGTTGTGCAGGTTATGTGTGTTGTTGTGGAAGCATCACTGGAAGGTGAACTAAAAAATCTGACGCAATAAGATTAGATTTAAAAATTAACATCAAAGTAGGCCTACCATTTACCTTATCTTATCTGACCATTTATAAAGCGCTTCTTGCAGCAAGAGCCTTTCAGAAGCGCTCCCAGTGCGTTCAACCCCGAGAAAAATGGCAAGTTTTTAGACGAGAGAAAGACGATGATAAACTACCAGAGAGGATGGCAGAGCGAACTGATGGGGAAGCCCATTCCATAGGGAGGAACCAATGCAGGCAAATGATATGCACATGGCAGTCCTGTGGAGCACGGCGGTTTAGTGGGTATGTTCGTTGCCTTGCAGCCGGAGGGTTGCAGGTTCGAATCTAAATCAGGCCGTATAGCGTATACCTTTGGCAGGACAGTCCTTCACACGCAAATGCTCAGCGCTACGGCGTGAAACTCCAATTCAGTGTCCGCGCTGTAGTCGGGAGCGCTTCTGAGCAGTAATCTTTAAGGGGCGCTATATATACAAACAATAATTATTTAGTGCAAATGTCAGTGCTGTCTCTCGTGCAGACAAGTCATTTTGTGACAATAATATTATTACTGTACAAACTGTCAATAATAATTGTTTACTGCCGCCCGAGATAGAAAAAAATCACTACGGCTCATTGAAACTATACTATTCTATATTATTCTATGTACTATATCCTGACTGGCCTAGTTAGCTACACCGGTAAGCGAGAGCGGCATTCGTCTGTTGGTTGCAACGGACTGCGGATCAAGTCCCGGGCAGAGAGTTGATATTCAGAGATTTAGATATCTCGGGCTAGCACGTGTGGGACGCAGGGGCGCAAGCTGCTTCGGAGCGACCTTGGACAAGTTGCATACCCATCATTGTCTGTGGGGAAGGCAACGGGAAACCACCTCACTCATCTCATCCCCAGGGGCGTAAAGCCAATGAACCTGCCTTCGGGCAGAGAACCATCATCATCACTATATACTGTACTATACAGTGGCGGATCCAGGGGGACCAATCCCTCCATTGAAAATTCCCATGGGACGTGCCCCCCCATTTGGTCTGAATTAGCAATAGAAATATGGGTGCAATGGATATTGCCCCCCCTATTCGGAAAATTGTATGGAACATGGCCCCCGTTCGATTTCCAAGGTAAGGACTAAAAAAAAGGTGATCAACTTTTTTGGCGGATGAAATGGTATGATTTTCCCGAAAATTTTGGCGGATGACAAAAAAAAATTGGGGGGGGGAATTTTTGCCTTTTCCCCATCCGATATCTAAGATTTTGCCCCCCCCCCCTGGAACAGTTCTGGATCCGCCACTGGTACTATATACTATTTTATATTAATATGTACTCAGTGGTCCTCGTCCTCGGTGCGTTGTGCGAACGTGCCTCTGAATGTTATTATTATACAACATTGAATCTTTGCGTGCAAGTGAATAACCGCTGTAACAAGACTGCACTGTCTGCAGAGGGTCGCCTTAGACGGCGGTCAATCGGTGCCCCACCTCCAGCAAGATCTCGCGGCCTGCACGATTCTATGCTGTCACAAGAACGAACTCGTGAATGGCAGTGAGGAACATGGGGCGGATGCAGAAATTTTTGAAGGGGGGTCAACATTTTTGATCTTGGGTAAAAAAAAACTTCTTTCGTCTTTCGCCGAAAAATCGCCGAAGCGCTGAGCAATTGTGAGTGAAGGACTTGCCCAAGGTCCTCACGCGGTGGCTTGAGGGTGGATTCGGTCATTCGAACCTCGAACCTTCCGACTTCAAGACAACGACGCCACCACTACACCTGGGAAAGTAGTTTAACGACCGTGTATGACCAAAGGGCCTTTACAGTCGGAGGCAGAGTACAACCTCACACTCCACGTTTATATTGCGACCGAGCCACCCGCAGTAAAGATCCGATAAATTAATCTCTGACCGGGAATCGAACCCGGGCCGCCGGCGTGGCGAGCGGGCTACACCACCACTACACCACCGCGCCCCGCAATTATATTATGTCTGTGTCTTTTTGTCTCACCTCCGATCGCGTCATCCTCATCCATGCACAGCGTCGTTGCTATGACAACCGTTGCTGCTGTTGTTGTTTTTTGACGCAGCAACCACCAGATAATGGCTGATAATGATCCGAGAAGGATGAAGATGAGCAGGAAGCCAGTGACGATGGCGGATATGATCAACGTCGTACTTCTTGATCTTCGAATGTGATCCTAGATGAAGAGAAGAACTCGATTTGAAATGAGGATTTAAGATAATAAACGAATCGATTCCATCCATCCATCCATCCATGTAGTCATCCATATATCCATCCATCCATCCATCCATCCATCCATCCATGTAGTCATCCATCTATCTATCCATCCATCCATCCATCCATCCATGTAGTCATCCATCCATCCATGTAGTCATCCATCCATCCATCCATCCATGTAGTCATCCATTCATCCATGTCAGCTAGAGGCAGGGACAACACCGGCAAAACAGCTCAAACTATATAACTAGACATACTTGCACGATTTGACTCCACTATTGTTGGAATATATGAATATTACAAACCAAAATAAATGTATACCTCGTGGTTCAATCAAAAGTAAGCCAAACTGTTTTTCGCATATATTTTTTTATCTCCAACGCCTGTATATGGATCATTCTAAATATTATTGTTTACAATATTTAGAGAACTGAACCAAGAATTATGATTCCAAAATATCACCTCATAAACTTGAACGGAAAGAAAGATATGAATCTTTCAACTTCATCTGCCGAAATTTCAGTATACCAGCAATTTTCTTTTGCGTTTTGTAACAAAATACTTCAAACATGAAAAAGTCCTTAATATTTTTGTGAAGAAACTTTAGGTAGTAACTGTTGTTTGATAAGTTACATAAAGAAAATGTTATAGACGACAGGGTTTAAATCTGGACTGCTCGGAGGTCATAATATTGAAGAAATGAAGTGTGGTGTCTCTCTCGTTAGCATTTCGTTTGTTTATATGGCTCTGTGGGCTGGCGGTGGCGGACGTTTTATCCCAGGAGTATTCATCCAGTGGACGTTTTATCCCAGGAGTATTCATCCAGTGGACTGATTATCCCCGGACGTTTCATCCCCGGACGTTTATCACTTAAGCCTATGTTAATTGTAATTAAATATAATTTACTAAAAATAATGCAGACGCCTGTAAAACATGCAATTAAACAGATAAAAGCTCTAAATTTGTGGTCGGAAAAGGAGAACGAAGCTAGTTAATAGATGTTATTTTGCAATGTCAATCGTGCGACAAATGGGCAATTATTATTACCCGAAGATTATATTAAAACATTTCCCTTTTACGTATCCGAGTCGCCCGCTGCGGTTAATTAATTTAGAAACAAAATTCAAAGCGTTCTCTAATAAGTAGCGTATACATACTGTTCGAACTTAGAAACGTATGTCGTGTCGATTTGCTAAACGCTGTTGTCTGAGCTGATTCCACTGTTCATTGGCATTCGTAGGCTACATGCCATGTACAGAATTGTAAACAAGGGCCAATTGAACGTACAACACTAGGCCGTCGACACTCTAATGGGTGATGATAGAACAATAGAACAGGTCACTCCTCACCGGGACGTTGTATTTACCCTGCCGACTAACGTACAAATCATATTAATATGCTCTATGAATCGTCCGTGAATGAACCGCCCGGAGGTGAAACGTCCTAGAACCGGACTGGCAGTTTTCTGTTGACAAAGAAAATAGCCTTCTGGTGCCATACAGTAGAGTTCTGATAACAGGTGGAAGATGTTGTGACAGCAGAACGTTGCGATAATATACTCCGTTAATTTTTACTCCAGGATCACGGACGATCAAAATTGGGAAGTATCAAGCATCGAAACCGCAACGAACACCATAACAGACTGAAATTTCTGGAGATAAAGTTCAAATATTCATTAGGCCTATAAAATTATGAGATTTTCTATCCCATCAAATTCATGACATGATATTTTGGAATCATATTATTGGTTAAACTCTCTAAACATTGGGAAACTTTTAGTATGAATAACTTATAACTCCAGTTAACTTACGATTTCATCCATCCCCTCATTCATCCAGCTATCATGAGCTAGGCATCGATCCATCCATCTACACATCCATTCATCCATCTCTTTATCCAACTATCCATCCATCCACCCATTCATCCATCCATTCATCCATCCCTCTATCCACCTACCCATCCATACACCCATCCATCCCTCCATCCATCTACCCATCCACCCATTCTTCCATCCCTCCATCCACCAACTCATCCACCCGCCCATCCATCCATTCTTCCATCCATTTTCTCATCTAACTCACCCAAACAATTCAAGCAACCATAACAATACCTTCAGCAATTCGTCCTTTCCTTCCTTCCATCGTTCCTTCCACCCTTCAATTCGCTCCTATTCCATTCGTATATCCCTCTCTACAACCACCTCTATCCCCCCACCCTCATCCCTATCCCCACCCCACCCCACCCCTCGACCAATGCCTCTCCGTCAAAGCGTCAACAGCATTTTGTTGGCCCTCTGGGGTCGAATTGATCAGCGGCGGAGAAGGAAGAAAGGAGGAGATAAACAAGCGAAAATGCTCACCAGGTGGCCGACTAAGACCCGTATGAAGACAACGGAACAAGAATTACTACGGCACCGCGGCTAACTCAACCCCCCCACCCTTCTTCCCACACACATACACCCCTTCTAATCCTTCGTGCGCACCAAAAAAGGCGCTACAATGAACCATCGTTCGCGTTGTAACGTTGTTTATGATAATATCACTGTCACCACTAACATCAACATTACCGTATTCAACTTCTTTTTTCGTCATCTACTTCCTATGCCTCTTGCTCTTCATCTTCCTCCTCCTCTTCATCTTCATTCTCTTCATCTTCATCTTCTTCCTCATCCTCATCATCATCCTCTTTCGCTTCCTCTTCCTCTTTCTTCCTCTTCCTCCTCCTCCTCCTCCCGCTCCCTCTCCTCTCCCTTTCCCTCTTCCCCACCCCTACACAGCTTAGGACTAAGTTTTTTTAGAGGTTATTTATCGACTTAAATAAGAAAAAACGAAACAATTGTTTGCAGTAACAATTGTTTTTCCTACTTTATTCCCTATGTGTTACTTCATTCCCTTTTATTTACTGTATTATACTGTTGGGCTGGTGTCAGGAAGGGCATCCTACCAACCTGCCTGCCCCCCCCCCTACATGTACCTACCTATCCACTTTACTTGCCTCTTTTCCTATACCAATCTGCCTGCGTATACATGTACGTTCCAACACCCACCTACCTACATACGGACCTATCTGCATAATTATGTACTTACTTACTTACTTACTTACTTACTTACTTACAGTAGTGTGCAGACGTGAGAAAGTAATCACATTAGCCAAACATTGAAAGAAGAAGAAGAAGAAGACGAATAGGAAGAAGATTATATTATTCTTTTCTTATTGGACGAAAACCAACAGTTGCTTGCATAGCAATTGCTTCCAACCCATACGATAAAATAATATAATACATGTACATGTATTATATGCATCTGATTCGTGGTCTCCTTCGTTCCCATAGCAGCCTGTATCTATTTATGTCTCCATGTATGTATCTGTCTGTCTCCCAATCTCGTTCTGTACGTGTAAATCTCGGTATGTCTTGCCATCTCTCTCTATCTCTATGTCTGTCTCTCTCTTCGTCTCTATCTCTTTCTCTGCATAATAATATATTGCTCCTCTCCCT
Source organism: Lumbricus rubellus (assembly GCA_945859605.1). Lineage (NCBI taxonomy): Eukaryota > Metazoa > Annelida > Clitellata > Crassiclitellata > Lumbricidae > Lumbricus > Lumbricus rubellus. The sequence continues at coordinate 29,731,211 of OX243822.1, read as the reverse complement.
GGCATTGTCTAACCTTATGTCTGTCCACTGCCTTTATCTGTTATTTTAAAGACATCTCACGGTTGTATAATGATTATTATAACGCCACCAGTCAGCCTGTCTATCTGCCTGCCTGCGTGTTTGCGTGTCTGTCTGACTGACTGATTAACTCACTCACTCACTGTCTCACTGTGTGTCTATCTGTCTTTCTGTCTGCCTATCTGTATGCCCATCTGTATGTCTGTCCATCTGTATGTCTGTCCATCTGTCTGTCCGTCCGTCTGTCTGTTCGTTCGTCTGTCTGTCGCATTCGTTGCTGAGCTTGCAGTGAGCCTGGATTGAAGTAGACGTGCATGGTAGGCCCTACCCGGCGTTGCCCGGGAAATTAAGGGTTTTAGCCTCCCTTCCACGCCATCCCGCTCCCACCCTGAAGTATAAGGTGGAATTTGTTTACTACCCTCTGTACATCTTTCTGTCGCCTTGCCTGTCTGTCTGTATGTGGGCATCTATCCGTCCGTTCGTCTTCCTACCTGTACGTCTGTCTGTCTCCCAGACTGTCTCCCTGTCTATCTATATAATATGTAAGTCCGTCCATCCGTCTCTGTATATAGGCCTATCTGCTTGTCCGTCCGTCCATCCGTCTGTCTGTCTGTCTGCCTGTCTGTCTGCCCGTCCGTCTGTCTGTCTGTCTGTCTGTCCGGCTCTCTAAGTCCGATCAATGTGTGATTGAAAACCATGTTCCAGACGGCGCCCTGTTGCGACGGGAAGAATCGGCAGCGGCGGTGGCTGCGGGGGTCACGCTAGAAAGCCTCAGAATATGAGACGGTGAAGAGACGGTGGCTAATGGAGCCACAGAGTTTTATGTGGCTTTCAAGCGAGCCATAAAAGACGCCAATTCCGCTCTTATCCGATGTTCTTTTCACCGGTGTTAATGACAGAGTGAACGGTGCGAAACCAACGCATTTAAACCACCAAGAGAATCATCATCATACAAGTAAGCCGAGGCAGAGTATGTTAGGACGGTTGCGAGATGATATTAAATAATGAAAATTTTTATGCTAGGTAGGTGTTCTTGTAAATTGTAAAGAGGAAAATCCGGAGCCTTGTTCCACGCCCATAGGCGTAGGAGACGGAGGTCCAGGGGGAGGCAAATGCCCCCAAATTTCGGGGAAGTGTGGTTTTTCGGGCAAGCAGTCCGGGAAAAGTAAAAAAATGTATAAAGAAATTAAGAAATTTCGGAATTTAGACTAAAAAAAAAAAAAAAAAAAAAAAGGTCAGAATTTTCGGGCGGAAAAGTAACGGGAATTTT
>OX243822.1:29657423-29724923 GCA_945859605.1 Lumbricus rubellus | reverse complement strand
AGTCGAACTCGCAACCTCCCGCTCCGTGAGCGGACGCGTTATCAGTCTGCCACCAGGTCGCACTGTTAGTGCCATAATGTATTTTATATATTTATATATAAAAAATGTAAAAATAGATTTATAAAGGCTTACGGGTCGTATGTTGGATGGTAAATCACAAGCGCCCGTTCCCGCACTCTTGCCTTGATGCGGCCTTGATCTTTTCATCGACCTCTCCGTTCTATGCTTCAGTCTGACTTGTTTGTCCCACGAGCTACATGTATGCATGACTCCTATCACTCACGCGTGATCCTTTACCATCATCGAACCTTCGGTATGGAATTCCCTTCCCCACACTCTACGTGTGACTCCTCCTTCTGGGCCGCTATCTATTATTATACAGATTCTGTTCTTAATACCTATTTTTTTCTCGAGGTTATAATATCGCACTGGGACCTCTACTGAATGTGAACGGCGCTATAAAAATCAGGGTGAAAATTGCTGGAGGGTGGGGGTTTCAACCCCAGTCGTGCTTAGAGCCTCGTAGTAAAGTCTGTTTTTCATTCCCCAATTCCAAACTTATCATAGGCCAACCCCCTAGTCATTTTTCCACAATTCTCACACTGATAGAAATTACCAGTTACATTACATCAATAAATTCACTATACATGTAGTAAATAGAGGAAACGAGACATAGCCTAGTTACGCCACTATTTTGTATAGCCTATGCAATATTATGCATGGGATTCAACACGTAAAACGAATTGTCCAGAAATGGTTTCATTCACCCTCAATTTTCTCCTCAATTCAGTATAATCCCCCAAGGAGCTGCAGACACCATATTTTTTGTCACATAAATCGTTATTTTCCATAAAATACATCGCGTTTAACCACAGAAACGACGTTTTTATTTCGAGAATCGACATCGATTTCTTGGCGACATGAAATTTTCATTCCCTTGCGCCGAGTTCTTCGGCCACCTACCGATGTTTCTGCGACCCTTACGCTGCGCCATTTACCACTTCCCGACATGCAGCAGCAGCAGCAGTGTGTAGGCCTAATATCGGTTGAAAATGGCGGCCATTCGTGATTTGGCGCCTCTACTATATCGTTGGTGTTGTATCACAAGGCGACCCATCTGCACCTCTAAATTATACATTGAACAGCGAACCACGCTCGGTGCATACAGAACACACACATGATATAAGCATGCTAAATATAACCACTGCATATATTATATATAACATATACGGAGTCTAGCATACATATACATATATATATTTATATATATATATATATACAGGGTGGGCCAAAAAAAGTGAGAACATCTTGTAGAATACGAGTTATTTACAAATATAATTCAATTAATTATATTGTTTTCATATATTTTTGTTTACCAAGTATTTAGCTAATCAGAAATCATGTTCAATGTGTCCTCCTTGCTTCTCAACGAGTTTTTCTAAGCGTCGACGCCACTCGTTTATGCTACTGCGTGTCAATAAAGCGCTGTCCCAGATTTCTCCATTCTTCGATTATTGCCAACTTGAGCTGCTCAACTGTGGTAAATTTTCGCCGAAGGTAGACTTTTTCTTGCAAAGCATCCCATATGGCATAATCTACTGTGTATAGATCACAACTGTTCGGTGGCCACATGTCTGGCTCGATGAAGTTAACATTCTCCTGACGAAGAAAGTTGATTTTATTTCTCGCTGTGTGAGATGGAGCTCAATCTTGCTGCTGTAATGTCCAGTTATGGCGATCACATATCGCTTGAATTACAGGCAGCAAGCCTTGTCTCAGAACATGTCCACAATAGTATTCACTGTTTACTTTGGCGCCTGGTTCAACGAACACAATATTAGTTTTACCCATTCGAGACACACCAACTGATATAAAAGATACAGCACGGCTGAAATGGTCACGTTCTCGTAGAGTCGACTTTTCTTAACTTACATTTTTCTTTGTTTCAACGGAATAAACAGTTAACTGGAGTGGCATCGGTGAATGTCTTTTCGTCTGTAAACCAGATGCTTCGATCGTACACTTCTCTCATTAGGAAACCGCTCAAGTAGCTGCCTACTGCGTTGCAAGCGTTTCAAAGTGACATTTTCATTGAGCTTCTGTCCGATCACACGCTTGTACGTTTTGAGTTGTAAATTTTGCTTTAAAATGCGTCGAAATAAAGACATCATATAGCTAAATAGGTAAGTAAGTGAATGAGTAAACAATTTAAGCTATTATGGATATAGTGAAACAAGTTTTGATGCAATTATACTACTTTTTACGCGATGTTCTCACTTTTTTTGGCCCACTCTGTATATCTATATAAATAAAAATGAAACTTTCCAATAGTTCCTGTTAACACCACGCCGAAACTGACACACCGATTGTTGTGAAAATTTACCAAAACCTTCCATTCAAATAGCACCGTGTTTTAAGATTTTTTCACCCGAAAAAACGCAATCGTTTCCAAAAAAGTGAACTTTGCAATCCGTTCGTCCGCCATTTGCAAATTTAACACGTCCCACACGGTTCCCAGATTTCAGAAAGGCTGTCTCCAAACAAAGCAGACGAAACATCAATGAGGTGGCGTGCTGTGACGTCATAAGCGAGTCGCGATTAATTTACCAAAGAGGCCGCTTTTAGGCCTTTTCCCAAAGCGGCCTTTGGGCTTGGAATGGACGGTGCGACGGAGGAAAGGAGCGGAGGGAGACGGTGGGAAGAGAGCGGAAGAGGAGGAGAGGTGCAGGTCAAGGCGGAAGAGGAAGGGGAGGGGGACGGAGGGGGAGGAGGGAAAGGGAGGGGAGGGGAGAGGGAGGAGGAGGGGAGGTGGAGGTCAAGGGGGAGGGGGAGGAGGAGGGGAGGGGGAGGGGGAGGGTGAAGGGGGAAGTGGAGGGGGAGGGGGAGGGGGAGGGGGGGGGGGGGGGGGGGGGGGAGGGGGAGGGGGAGGGGGGGGGGGAGGGGGGGGGGGAGGGGAGGGGGAGGGGGAGGGAGAGGGGGAGGGGGAGGGGGAGGGGGAGGGGAAGGGGGAGGGGAGGGGAGGGGGAGCCTCTTTTCAGCCACAGCAACGCGTGGCCGGGTTCAGCTAGTATATATATATAATATATAACTTACATAATATTATATGTATAGCATATAATTATAATAACATACATAACATAGATACATGGGAAGTGGGACATAGTACATAAATATAGAAAATGAGATGGAAGATCGAAAAGGAAAGATTGAGGAATGGACGGAAAATGGAGGAGGGGAGTTGGAAACAGGTAGTATAAATATAATAATTACATGTATAAGGAAGATGGTATACGAAGGAACATCGAAGGGATGATGGAGAAGACAGGAGGAAAGAGGAATGATGAGGAGATTGGATGTTGAAAAGAGACGAGGGAGGAAGGAAAGGGAAGAGCGAGGATGGGGAAAGATTGAGCGTGATGGTTGGCAGATGAAACATGGAAAGATCAAAGAAGAAATCAAACAGAGGGAAGAGGAAAGGATAGATGGAAGAATGGGTGAGAAGGTGAAAGATATACGGGAGAAGGTAAGAGCGAGAATAAAAAGTGGAAGATGGAAAGGAAGAGGAAGAAGGGAAGAAGTGAGATTGAGGAAGCATTGGATGAGTTGGTGGAATGAAGGCTGCAGCGATTACATGTACAATGTACAATGTATGTAGACGACACAATGACATCAATCACGCGACAATTGGAAGAGACTGAAAAGACGGAGGAGGAAGAGGAGGAGGAGGACGAGGAGGACGAGAACGAGGACTAGGTAGAGAAAGACGAGGAGGAGGAGGAGGACTAGGAGTAGGAGGAGGAGGACTATGAGGACGAGAACTAGGAGAAGGAGGAGGAAGACGAGGAAGTGCGGAAAGAGAAAAAGAAGAAAGATGAGGAGAATGTAGATTGTGGAGTAGGGGAGGAGGATAAGGAGGAGGAGGGGTTGATGTCGATGACGAGGAGGAGGAGGAAGACGAGGAGGAGAAGGAGGAGGACTATAGGACGAGTAGGACGAGGAAAACGAGAAAGACGGGAAAGAGGAAGACGAGGAAGGGAAGAAAGAGAAAAAGGAAAAAGATGAGGAGGAGGAGGAGGAGGAGGAGGAGACGGATGTGGAGCATGGGAGTAGGAGGAGGATTAGAAGGAGGAAATGGTGGAGAGGAGAAGGAGTAGAATAGGAGGAGGCGGAAGTGAATAAGGAAGAGGAATAGCAGCTCAGGATGAAGAAAGCGAGGGATGAGAGATGAGTAAGCGGAACTGCAGGAACCTGAGAAACAGGAAACAGGGTGAGATGGAAGAGAAAGATAAAAAATGGGGATGCAATGGATATAGTGAACGAGGAGAAAAGAATCGAGGACGATGAGGTGTAAAAGGATTGTACGGAGGTACGGTAGATGAAAAGATCAAAAGAAGGAAGGAGCAAAATGCACGAACCAAGCAGAGATAAAATGCACGAAGCCACGAACCAAGCCCTAATAATATGCACAAACTAACCAGTAACCACTAATCATAATAATTTATTATGCCGTAATAAAACAGCCCCATAGGGGCCTACACAATTATAATACACATAAACCAAACTCCATGTATTGATATAATACGAGGATGGGCGACCAGTCCTCTTCCTCGCCATCTCGCCCATCCACCGACAGTGTACGTTCAGTGTACTCATTATATAACACCAACAATAATATATCTGCCCTGCACAGAATAAATTTGAAGTTTTAAACCCTTCGACCCTCAGATAACAGTCCAGCACTATATACGGCGAACCAAACCCCTACAAAATTTCCGAACCAGACACCCCCCCAGTCCCCCGAAACATCCAAGTATAGTGAAGGTATACACACGCTGTTTGCTCACACCGCCACAGTGACCACACCGCTAAGCCCGGACGGTGTTCGAGGCTCCAGTGTGTCCTGTAATTTCGAGCGGCCAGATTGGATTCCTAACCCGCTTAACCCTCAACAGCTAACCTGGGGTCCAAGCGGACCCCAAGCATGTTCATTGTATATTTTTTCATATTTGTGAAGTGACTGCAACCTTGATATTTTATGTAATTGTTTGCTTGTATGTTGGGGTGCTTTTCGTGGAAAAAGTTTTAAAAAACCTCCGTGCAAATTTTTTTAATTAATTGTTTTCCTCTGGGGTCCATGCGGACCCCAAAAATTACATAGGATTTTCATAAGATTTCTTTCGTATTTCAATACCAAAAAATGTAAAAACAGACTGACAGACAGACGGATAGAAAGACGGACAGATATGGAGACACACAGACAAACAGGCAGGCAGACAGACAGACTGACAGACGGACAGACAGACACAGACAGAGAGACACAGAGAGACAGAGGAAGACAGAGAGAGAGAGACAGAGACACATAGAGATAGAGAGGGAGAGAATGAAAAAGAGAGAGACAGACAGAGAGAGAGCCAGACAGACCGGGAGACAGAAGACTGACAGACGCACGAACGGACAGGCAGACAGACAGACGGACAGAGAGAGATAGACAAACAGACAGGCAGACAGAAGACTGACTGACGGACGGACGAACGGGCAGACAAGCAGACAGACAGGCAGACAGAGAGGCAGACAGACAGGCAGACTGACCGACAGACAGACGGACAAAGAGACAGACAGAAGGCTGACAGACAGATAGACAGACAGACAGGCAGGCAGAGAGGTTGACAGACAGACTGACCGGTGGACAGCAAACAGATAGACAGACAGGCAGGCAGAAGACTGACAGACGGACGGACGGACAGGCAGACAAGCAGACAGACAGGCAGACAGAGAGGCAAATGAACAGACAGGCAGGCAGGCAGACTGACACACTGACGGACAAGCCTACAGTCAGGCAGGCAGACAGACATACAGATGGATGGACGGTCTGACAGGCAGACGAGCAGGCGGACAGACGAGCAGGCGGACAGACAGGCAGACAGACAGACGGACAGTCAGGCAGGGTCAGATAGACAGACCCTAACCCTTCCTCTGACCCTAACCCTTATGTTCACAACGACAATAGGATATAGACTCACATAAACTTTAATTTCCGTGCTCAAGGAGTTACTTACTTGCAAACAGTGGCGGCGCCATGCTTTGGGGGGGGGGGGGGGGCTGAATCCTCGTGGAGGAAATTTTCCATTTTCATTCGCCAAACTTTCTGACGATCACCTTTTTTATCATTTGGTAGAAATTTCATGGAAATTTCACATTTATAGGAGGGGTTTAACATGGGAATATTTTATGTTTTTATGTAAAAACGGATGGCCTTTTTAGGGGGCTTAAACCCCTAGCCCCTCTGGCGCTCCTACTGCTTGCAGACATTTGCATATTTTGTAGTAGGGCATAGAATCCACCTCAAACCGCCTAGTATGGACCTTGGGTAAGTCCTTCACTCACAATTGTTCAGTGCCTCAGCCTGAAACTCCATTTCAGTGCCCGCGCTGTAGTTGGGAGTGCTTCTGAGTAGAAAACCTTGAAGGGACTCTATGACAAGTACACATGCATAACCAATTTACCAAAAGAAATAGTGTGGAATTGATTTTCATCATCGATATCGTGTTTCCAAATGCAAATATTAACAAAAACCATTGGGGTCCAGCTGGACCCCAGGTTAGCTGTAACGTAAGTTTTTACACGTTAGCTGTTGAGGGTTAATGAGATCCAATTTTCACGACGATCGTTAGACGGAGAAATGAGTCTTGGTGGGGGGGGGGGGGGGGGAATGGCAGGGTCGACACTCTTCAATTCTAGACTCATACAACCATCTAATTGACATGCGCTGTTGACGTCATGTGGGGCTGCTGCCATGGGGTTGGCCAATTTGGGGTGCACACGGGGTTACCTATTTAGTTGTGTGTTAATAACATATGCGCGCTCTGGTGATAGCTATTTGTTAGTTATTGTTATTTTGTGTAATTACGCTGTGAAAATGTGGTGCACAAGAGTGCAATATTATTGCTAGGACGCTGGGTTGTAGGCCTATAATTATACACTTTACATAAAGATCAGTTGGTTAAATCCCACTGTGCAATGAATAAGACAGCGTTCGTCTTAAATAGGCTACCTTTAAGACGAATTATTGCAATGCTATAAATAAAGCAGCTGCTAAAAAATCGATAGAATGTGGGAAAAGTGTCGTTTCGCACGTTGGGTGTGGTCAATGTTAACAGATTGTATGGTCACAAAGTGATGAAAAACAATTGAAAACTGGCAAGCATTATGTAATACTAGTCCGAGTCATGACTTTTGTATTGATTTCTAGCATTTGGAGATTGAGATTGCATGGAAACTGTTGATAGGGTAAATTCCTACCAGGTTTGTATGTATAGCATATACTCCACATGCTGCATGGAGGGTTTAGCTCACATGTACCTGCGAGAGATCTGTTGTACACCCCACCTCATCATCATCATCATCATCATCATCATCATCACCATCACCATCACCATCACCATCACCATCACCATCACCATCACCATCACCACACCACCACCACCACCACCACCACCACCACCACCACCACCACCACCACCACCACCACCACCACCACCACCACCACCACCACCATCATCATCATCATCATCATCATCATCATCATCATCATCGTCGTCATCATCATCATCATCATCATCGCCACCACCGCCACCACCACACCACCACCACACCACCACCACCACCACCACCACCACCACCACCACCACCACCACCACCACCACCACACCACCACCACCACCACCACCACCATCATCATCATCATCATCATCATCATCATCATCATCATCATCATCATCATCATCATCATCATCAACATCATTGCATAGTTCTATCGACATCTGTCTTCAAGCCCACCGGCCTCAAAGATCGCGTCACCTACCCTGAGATTATCCCGGACGTGTATTTCCAGACTTCCGGTTCTAGATCCTCGAATATCCAGCTGAATGGTTTCGCTCGTCAAGTACTGAGCGCATCTCAGGTTCTCGTAGTAGAAACTCGACGCAGATACTCCACTCATTGGCCAGATGGCGCCCGCAACGAACAGACAACGAACGACGACGATAAGAGATGAAGACATGGTCACTTCCCGCCACAATCGAATGAGCAGACGATAGTTCAAAACGAGTATACACGAGTTGAAACGAGTAGACACGAGTTGAAACGAGCAGACAAGAGATGAAACGAGTAGACACAAGTTGAAACGAACAGACACGAGTTGAAACGAGTAGACACGAGTTGAAACGAGTTGAAACGAGTTGAAACGAGTAGACACGAGTTGAAACGAGTTGAAACGAGCAGACACGAGTTGAAACGAGTAGACACGAGTTGAAACGAGCAGACACGAGTTGAAACGAGCAGACACGAGTTGAAACAAATAGACACGAGTTGAAACGAGTAGACACGAGTTGAAACGAGCAGACACGAGTTGAAACGAGTAGACACGAGTTGAAACGAGTAGACACGAGTTGAAACGAGTAGACACGAGTTGAAACGAGTAGACACGAGTCGAAACGAGTAGACACGAGTTGAAACGAGTAGACACGAGTTGAAACGAGTAAACACGAGTTGAAACGAGTAGACACGAGTTGTAACGAGCAGACACGAGTTGAAACGAGTAAACACAAGTTGAAACGAGTAGACACGAGTTGAAACGAGCAGACACGAGTTGAAACGAGTAGACACGAGTTGTAACGAGCAGACACGAGTTGAAACGAGTAAACACGAGTTGAAACGAGTAGACACGAGTTGAAACGAGTAGACACAAGTTGAAACGAGTAGACACGAGCTGAAACGAGTAGACACGTCTTGGAACGAGTAGACAGGAGTTGAAACGAGCAGACACGAGTTGAAACGAGTAGACACGTCTTGGAACGAGTAAACAAGAGTTGAGACGAGCAGACAGGAGTTGAAACGAGTAGACACAAGTTGAAACGAGTAGACACAAGTTGAAACGAGTAGACACGAGTTGAAACGAGTATACACGAGTTGAAACGAGTAGACACGAGTTGTAACGAGCAGACACGAGTTGAAACGAGTAGACACGAGTTGAAACGAGTATACACGCGTTGAAACGAGTAGACACGAGCTGAAACGAGTAGACACGTCTTGGAACGAGTAGACAGGAGTTGAAACGAGCAGACACGAGTTGAAACGAGTAGACACGTCTTGGAACGAGTAAACAGGAGTTGAGACGACCAGACAGGAGTTGAAACGAGTAGACACAAGTTGAAACGAGTAGACACAAGTTGAAACGAGTAGACACGAGTTGAAACGAGTAGACACGAGTTGAAACGAGTAGACACGAGTTGAAACGAGTAGACACGAGTTGAAACGAGTAGACACGAGTTTAAACGAGTAGACACGAGTTGAAACGAGCAGACACGAGTTGAAACGAGCAGACACGAGTTGAAACGAGTAGACACAAGTTGAAACGAGTAGAGACGAGTTTAAACGAGTAGACACGAGTTGAAACGAGCAGACACGAGTTGAAACGGGTAGACACGAGTTGAAACGAGTAGACACGACTTGAAACGAGTAGACACGAGTTTAAACGAGTAGAGACGAGTTTAAACGAGTAGACACGAGTTTAAACGAGTAGACACGATTTGAAATGAGTAGACACGAGTTGAGACGAGCACACGAGAGTCTCAACAAGTATATTTATGTGAGACCGCTTTGAACAGACGAAAGTTGCAGCGAGTGGCCAAAAGTTTCAGTGAGTAAACGAGAGTTTCAATGAGTAGAAACTTGTTTCAATAATAGACAAGAGTTTCAATGAATAAACAATAGTTACAATGAATACACAAGAGTTTCAAGGAGTAGATCAGAGTTTCAAAGAAGAGACAAGAGTTTCAACAAGTAGACAAGAGTTTCAATGAGTAGACAAAAGTTTCAAAGAGTAGACAAGAGTTTCAATGAATAGACCAGAGTTTCAAAGATTATAGACAAGAGTTTCAATTAATAGACAATAGTTTCAAAGAGTAGACAAAAGTTGCAATGCATAGACAAGCGTTTTAACGAGTAGACAAGAGTTTCAATGGATAGACAAGAGTTTCAAAGAGTGGACAAGAGTTTCAATGGATAGACAAGAGTTTCAAAGAGCGGACAAGAGTTTCAAAGAGTAGACAAGAATTTCAATGAATATAAAAGTTTCAATGAATATACAAGAGTTTAACCCTCGAGTGCCCAAGAAATTAGCATGAAAACGTTGTGGTCCGCGCGGACCCCCCCTTGGGCCTTCGTGTACCAAAAAATACCTTTGGCACTCGAGTGTTAAATGAATAGATAAGAGTTTGAATGAATAGTCAAGAGTTTCAATTAGTAAACGAGAGTTTTAACGAGTCAACTATCGAACAAATTTCAACGAGCAGACGACAATAATTTTTAAAAGCAGACAAAATCTCGATTGAGCAGAACGAGCAGACGTAGCCTATACGTATCCGTGAGCAGACGACAATTTGAACGAGTGCAGACGACTATCGAACGATGATCAAACGATGACGACGACGACGATGATGATGACGACACAATCAAAATGCGAATAGAAATTCCAGACTACTCTCGACCCGGGAATCGAATTCCAAACGACGCATTCGGGAATCCGGGATTCCGTTCCTTATACATCAGCGTAGCCACAGCCGCAGTAATCTACTTCCGCCGACCGAACATTGTAGCCTTCCGCCGGGCGCACGGAGACGACGTCGCGTGCATCCCTCCGCGCCGTCGCCGACTGCTCCGCACGACGCATGCGCATATAAAGCGAGGGGCACGTGACGTCACTTCCGCTGGGCGTCGTCGGCGTCGCTAGGGTTTATGGGATGCCGGGCGGCATCGGGATTCCCGATTATCGCTCAGCTGCAATCGCTGACGAAAGCTGGGCGACGGGCGATAATGGAATGATTGTTATGATTAGCGTTTCGTTGTCGATTTATGCAGCGCCCGATGAAAGAGGAAAAAGCGAAAGAGAGCGCCAGGGACGACGACGAGGAGTTGAGGGGGGATCTATGGATCGGGTAAGGGGAACAATCGACGCCCGACGTGACAAAAGAAATGGCACTGCTCGGAAAACTACTGACGGCCACGATCGAGTCGGTGAAATGGATTGAATTGAATACATGACTGTGAGTAGTTGTGATGCTGATGTTGGTGAATAATGCCGATGTGCTGGTCATAATAATATTATGATACATTTATTTTTGCGACTGTTGTAAAACACAATGGCTGCGGTCAGATTTTATCCAGCAAGAGCTTAAAAATGAAAATCAGGACGTTAACGGAGAATGGGTATTTTTTTCATATACGTATTTTAATGCGGATTTTATGTTTTTATAGCGTGCATTAGAAGTTCATCGGGTTTTTATCGGAGAGTGTTAAGCTGTGGGACATTTGCAGAACGTTATATGAAACTTGCTACAATGGGAATAGGTCACGGAGGACATAACCTAAGGCCTACATGTAGTTTCCCCGAACAGGTTTAGACATAAAAATAAACAACTAAACAGACAAACACACACGCGGTTACACATGCACACACACACACCCACACTCACACACATGCACGCACACACACACACACACACACACACACATGTACACACACACACACACACACACACACACACACACACACACACACACACACACACACACACACACACACACACATGTACACACACACACACATACACATGCACACACACGGGGTGCGTGGTGTAGTGGGTATGTTCGTTGCCTTGCAGTCGGAGGGCTGCAGGTTTGAATCCCACTTCAAGCCACTTCGTAGAGACCTTGATAAAGTCATTCACTCGTAATTGCTCAGCGCTTCGGCGTGAAACTCCGATGCAGTGTCCGCTCTGCAGTCGGGGGCGCCTCTGAGTGAAGGGGCGCTATAAGAAGTGCACATACAAACATACAAACACACACATGCACACACGTGCAGACAAATACGCGCACACACATGCACAAATTTGTTTTGCTTGTATCATTATAGACGACTCTAATAAATTCAGTAAATTAGTCTCGCTTTTCATCATTTCATCATCGAACCCAGTCAAGCGTAATCTTCATTGAACCGCATCGCTGACCTTTAACCCTTTAACCGTCTGTCGCCGCCGCCTCAATTCCCTCGTCCACTGTCTATCACAGACACACTCTCAAAGCCCCCTGGCGACCATCCGACGACGCTACGGACCCCTTGCGGTGGTCGCCAGACTCACTCCGATCCATCGATCTGTTCGTCGTCTGCTGCTGCAGTCGATCGCACGAACCAATTTCCGGTCGCCAAAAGACAACGTCCGGTCGCGACATTTAACTTCCGGTCACGTGATGATGACGTCATTTCTGAACGATGTTTCGGTTAAGTTTTTACTTTTTAGCGCAGAAGTGTGACGATTTCTTGACCTGAGATGTGTATGTTTTGACACCAAGATGACGATTCTAAGTTAATTGAAAGCCGTGGTATTGACAAATCCCTCTTGTTGGGTGGCCATTTTGAAAAATGGCCGCCATTGAGGCCATTGGAAAAATTTGGATGGCTCCACTGGAATCAGTGACCCTGAATGTGTATGTTTTGACACCAAGATGACGATTCTAAGTGAATTGTAAGCTGAGAAATTGAAAAATCCATATTTTGAACGCCATTTTGGAAAATGGCCGCCATTCAGACCCATGGGGAAACTTTTAGATGACCTTATTGGACTCCTTGACCTTGAATGTGTATGTTTTGACACCAAGATTACGATTCTAGGTGATTTGAAAGCCGATATATTGAAATATCTGTGAATCGGTCGGACTTGAATATACATGGAATACTAAGCAAGAAGACAGTAACTCAAGTTACTGCGTTTTTGCTTAGCACGACGACCCAATTTTGAGATACTGTGAATTTCGTTTCCGTTTCCGTTTTTTTCCGTTTTTTTCCATGTTCCCGGACCGATACCGTTTCCTTGTTTCCAGATAAGATAGAACATGTTGTCAGGATGTGAAAACAAGTGCTAACTCAAAAACGGAAAAACTTGAGTTACTGTTTTTTTGCTTAGCACGGCAGTAATAGCAGAACGGCAACGTAGGAATTGGTCGACTCCTCAACACTACGAATGGTTCTCTCATCCTATCGTTCGCCAGATGGCGGTGGTGAAATGAATAGTTGGACGTCGTGTATGGCTGAAATTTAAGCTTAGACCCTGCAATTAAATTCGACTGTGCATCGGACCAGTGGTGGTCTATGCGCTGCATAAATTTCTGAAATGAATGAATGATAATGAAACTAAGTTGATGGTTAAAACTAATGGTAAACGTTAGATATGTTGTCTGTGCATCGGACCAGTGGTGGTCTATGTTCTGCTTAGACACCTGATAATTAATTACAGTCAGCCTTATTTATTTCAAACTGTAGTTCAAACTATAGCTTGGTTTGTATGTAATGTCTCCATGTCACGACGAGAAATGCCACTGATAGATTGTCCAACCGAACTTTAGGTTTTTCGCTCTAAAATGTCAGAGTACAAATAGTCCAGGCAATCTAGATCAAAAACACCGTGAACCTGGGCAAAATTGGATCAGAAGGTTTTTCAACGGTTTTCTGATCAGAATTTGTTGCTGAATAACATATCCAAAATCCGCCAAAATCCGACCACGGGGTCACCCCCATAAATGGGGTTCAAAATATGGTGGTTTTACGTGCATTTTTGCATTGACTATCAGGCTGCTATTACAGCGGCCTGGTTAAAAATTGTTCACTTTGTGATACAAGCATGATATTTGGCACATTCTGCGACCATATCATAAAAAAAAGATTTGGTTATAGAGCCATCGCATATTTGACCCCTGGCCCCAATGGCAGCCATTTTTCAAAATGGCCCCCAGTTTACATATTTTAATTTATCTCGGCTTCCAGTACACTTAGGATCGTAATCCTGGTGTCTAAACATACATACTCAGGGACGAGGACTCCAACAGAGCCATTGCAATTGTTCCCAACGGCTTCAATGGCGGCCATTTTCCAAAATGGCCGACCAAATTACGGAATTTTCAATATCTCAGATTTCAGTACACCTAGAAACGTCATCTTGGTGTCTAAACATACATAGTTAGAGGCCAATATTCCAAAAGAGCCATTACAAATGTTCCCAACGGCTTCAATGATGGCCATTTTCCAAAATGGCCGACCAAATTACGGAATTTTCAATATCTCAGCTTACAGTACACCTAGAAACGTCATCTTGGTGTCTAAACATACATAGTTAGGGACCAATATTCCAACAGACCCATTACAAATGTTCCCAACGGCTTTAATGGCGGCCATTTTCCAAAATGGCCGACCGAATTACGAATTTTCATTATCTCAGCTTCAAGTACCCTTAGAGTGGTCATGTTGGGGGTCTACACAGCCATAGTTAATGGTCAGGATTCCAATTAAATTAAATATAAACGTTTCTGTTCACAAGATTTGCAGCCAAGGACGTCAATGATGTGTCAAGGTAGAAATGTTCTGCTTATTTGAATATTATGGGCTCATGGTGCGTCAAGTATAAATATTATATAATCCAAGCTATTTGTTCCATCATACAATTTCTGAAACTTCTGATTATGTTCATGCTCATTTGGCAATAAAACAAGTTTTGCACTATATGCAATTCAAGATAGTATTGATGTTCTCGTAAATGTTTATTGTGATGTATTTAAGTCGACATTTGGGAACCTTTATCCAGACATAGTAGGCTTATACTGACCACAGAATTATACAACATCATCCATGTCACTCACGGTCGCCTAGGCCTCTACAGAGACAGAGACCAGTTCACTGCAGAGAAGCTTTTATTTACACATTTGCACTGTCCTCTACAGCCTTCTCACAGCCACGTCTGAGCAGTTCGCGACAGGCACGAGATGCTTCGTGAAGTGTTGTCCACTTCATATCCCAGCCACCTTAATTCGTTTGCAACAACTCCCATTGACCAGAACATCGCAGTTTAGGATCAGCTATGAACATATAGGAAGGGCAAGGATGCACACTTTTCTGGACCAATGGCACGCGCCATCTCATGTTTGTGTGTATGCGCACTTGTTATAGCGCCTCTTCAAGCTCTCAACCGCTACTCAGAGGCGCTCCCGACTACAGCGGACACTGCATCGGAGTTTCACGCCCGAAGCGCTGAGCAATTGTGAGTGAAGGACTTGCCCATGCACGGTCCTTACGTGGCGAGGTGGATTCGAACCTCGAACCTTCCGGCTTCAAGGCAACGACGCCATCGATACACCACCGCGCCCCACAAATGGGTTGGTACATGTAGGTATCTGAAGCCTGTCAAAGCCAACCATCAGTTCATCAATGCTCAGCTGCTGAACTGCTGCTATGGCAAACACCAACACGTCTGAGTTAACTGTGCGTATCACCACTTTGCGATAGCCATGTTTGGTGGGATTGGAGACATACAGAAAACCTTTATATCAGCTTCCTCCTGAGTACACGGAGCAAGTCTATTTGTGTCTCTTTGCCTAGTACAGAGCACATCCTTGTGGTACTGCCTATGATCTGTCTTCCTGTTTATATTTTCAGCTTTGCTATTTGCAGACTCGAGAAAAAAGACAACCCTGACTTGTTTTCGTCATTCCTCAGTAATTCCTGCCAGTTTCTGGGTAAAGCAATAGAAGATTCGACGCGCCTTCGACTTCCCTTACCCTCACACTGCATGTGTATGCCAATTCAAGGTGCCATGCACATATTCATCCCATACAACATCTACTCTATGCACATGCTCCAGCTGTCTTGTGATGCAGGGCAAAAAAATATGGGAGGCACACTCTGAAAGGGGGAATACATTAATTGATCAATTGCCAGGCTTCAGCATGTTGACTATGGCGGCTCCATCCAGTATAAGAGCGTCAACAATTAGAACACCCAGTGAATGGCCTGCCATGGTTGGATATCTGCCACGCCCTCATTTGTTGAAGTAGGAATCAGTTCATCTAGGCAACTCACAATGTCTGACTTAGTTCCTAGCCATAATTAGTCCATAATTCGAGAGTGATGCTATAGGCATGCGGCATGCCTGGTTCTCGAGCGCAAAAAGTCGTCCAGGTCTGCTCGTGTCTGACACGAAATGTACAACCTGGAGAATAGTGAACAGTCTCTCTTCACAGCTCTTGTCCAGTTTTCTCGAGGTCACACATGGTGTTTATGACTGCTCGGTCGGCCAGATCTCTTGTATCCAGGACAAGTAGGTCATTGCTGTCAATGGCAGAGATAGGCTAATGAAAAATCCGCATTTTGCACGGCCATTTTGGAAAATGGCCACCATTGAAACCGCGGGAAACATTTTCAATGGCACTGTTGGAATCGTCGCCCCTAACTATGCATGTTTAGACAACAAGATGACGTTTCTACGTGTACTAGAAGCTGAGATATTGAAAATTCCGTAATTTGGTCGGTCATTTTGGAAAATGGCCGCCATTGAAGCCGTTGGAAACATTTGCAATGGCTCTGTTGGAGTCCTCGTCCCTGAGTATGTATGTTTAGACACCAGGATTACGATCCTAAGTGTACTGGAAGCCGAGATAAATTAAAATATGTAAACTGGGGGCCATTTTGAAAAATGGCTGCCATTGGGGCCAGGGGTCAAATTTGCGATGGCCCTATAACCAAATCTTTTTCTTATGATCTGGTCGCAGAATGTGCCAAATATCATGCTTGTATCACAAAGTGAACAATTTTTAACCAGGCCGCTGTAATAGCAGCCTGATAGTCAATGCAAAATTGCACGTAAAACCACCATATTTTGAACCCCATTTTTGGGGGTGACCCCGTGGTCGGATTTTGGCGGATTTTGGATATGTTATTCAGCAACAAATTCTGATCAGAAAACCGTTGAAAAACCTTCTGATCCAATTTTGCCCAGGTGAAACTGCAAATTGCCTGGACTAAAACAAGTGCTAACTCAAAAACGGAAAAACTTGAGTTACTGTTTTTTTGCTTAGCACGGCAGTAATAGCAGAACGGCAACGTAGGAATTGGTCGACTCCTCAACACTACGAATGGTTCTCTCATCCTATCGTTCGCCAGATGGCGGTGGTGAAATGAATAGTTGGACGTCGTGTATGGCTGAAATTTAAGCTTAGACCCTGCAATTAAATTCGACTGTGCATCGGACCAGTGGTGGTCTATGCGCTGCATAAATTTCTGAAATGAATGAATGATAATGAAACTAAGTTGATGGTTAAAACTAATGGTAAACGTTAGATATGTTGTCTGTGCATCGGACCAGTGGTGGTCTATGTTCTGCTTAGACACCTGATAATTAATTACAGTCAGCCTTATTTATTTCAAACTGTAGTTCAAACTATAGCTTGGTTTGTATGTAATGTCTCCATGTCACGACGAGAAATGCCACTGATAGATTGTTCAACCGAGTTCTAGGTTTTTCGCTCTAAAATGTCAGAGTACAAACAACGGCAGAGCATTGAGAAAAAAATTAATCTATTTTAAAATTAAACGAATTAAAGTTGTTTCGGTTTATCAAAGATCATAAATCAGTTCGATTGATGAATGGATGGATGGACGGCTAGATAATAACGCTTTGCAAATTTGTTTTTAATTTGATATTCCGACAAACTTTATATTTATTATAGCCCAGTAGATATGTAAAATGAAGGTGTGTAAATGTAAAATAGCAATGTGATTACAGATAGAATAAATGAATTTTTGCCTCCGTTTGTAGCATTAGTTACAAATTAATAGCATCGTGTGATAAACTTAGATCTAATCAAAACAAATATAATTCAACAATTATGAACATTCATAAGCAGTCTCTAGTACACGAAAATAAAAGTGTTCACACAAGCGGATACTGGTTGAT
Source organism: Lumbricus rubellus (assembly GCA_945859605.1). NCBI lineage: Eukaryota > Metazoa > Annelida > Clitellata > Crassiclitellata > Lumbricidae > Lumbricus > Lumbricus rubellus. The sequence continues at coordinate 29,707,089 of OX243822.1, read as the reverse complement.
AATATACCTGCATCATCTACATGTATACAGAAGAATTATCACCCAGAATCTCGGTACGAAGTCAATGTGAAAGACTTACAATGCAACAGTCAGATGCTGCTTCAATAAGGTTCGTGTTTGTACAGTAAACAGATAACGGCGGCCAACAGAACGAAGAGGGCGTTGAAATCGTGACTTGCATATCAAACTAATTAGGTGTTTAGACACATTAGTGTCGCCCTCCTCCTCCATCCAGGCTTTGGACTGGCACTGTCGAAGTATGAACAATGACGGAGTTTTACATGTAGAACGCCAACAAACTCTTTGATAGTTTTATACAATAGCAACAATTGCAGCAAAGCTGCAAAGTAGTTTTTATAACGAACACCAGATCACAATAACTATTGGTGCTAGGTGGCGCTCCGGCGTGTCAATACCGAATCAACACGGCTGCAACATGAGCGCTTCTGAGTAGAAACCCCTGAAAAAGGGCAGCATAAATTTCTGAAATGAATGAATGATGATGAAACTAAGTTGATCGTTAAAACTAATGTTAAACGTTAGATATCGTCTGTGCATCGAACCAGTGGCGGTCCAGGTTCTGCTTAGACACCTGACAATTAATTACAGTCAGCATTATTTATTTCAAACTCTAGCACATTTTAGTATCATAGTTATCATAGTATGTACATTTAATGTCTTCCGTGTCAAAAACGAGAAAATGCCACTAATAGATTTTCCAACCGAGATCTGGGATTCTTCGCTCTGAATTCTAGTTTTTTTAGCACTTTCACAAAATAAACAGTTCATACTCGGGAGAATATTTTGAAAAATATTTGAAATCGACGATCAAAAGTTCTTAGTTTCAACACCGGAAAGTTGCTGCAGGGTTGTACACAGTACATTTCTAAGTTCGTATGTTTTAAACCTTATCTCATTATAAATTTTAGACAGATTTAACGTATTTCTCAACGTAAAACCATTCTAACTTTTTCTAGCCTTTTTGGAACGGATCTGACCTTCTTTGAAATTTTTTTTCGCAACATTGTTGAAACTGATATAATGAAGGTAGCGAGTTCACGTATGGCGGACGTGCTTTGTAGGATGCTAATAGCGCCGTTTTTAACAGGCTGTCTGTTCTGTTAGTAATAATTCATCTTCATGAACTATGTAATTTCCAGTTGGATGGATCCGATTTGACCAGGGTCTATGGCAACAGAGGCCGTTACTCTGGACAGAAATTTGCTCAGCATATTACAGCACTTACATGTATGAGCAAGGTACTAGACCAGTTATTTTTGGGAATTGCTTATATTGCATAAAATTATTATGTACACTGTAACCGGTTGCAGTCTGTCAACCGTATTGTTTAAAAAAGAGGTCACATAGCACTTAGAGAGTAAAATAATGAGTACGCCAAAATGACCTACCGCGACCGATGGTAGCGCCGCCACTGAAAATAAGTGTAACTTAAATTTCAAATAGAAGATAGAAGAAATCTGCTGTCACAAGATGTCGCTAAATAATAGAAAGTATGTGGTTCATTCTATAGACACCTTTAAAACGGGTTTATATGCGATACAATTGGAGAAAATCCGTTGATTTGTCATGTATAGTAGGATTTGACACCTGGTCATTTTGTGTACGCGATTTTGGTCATTGCTTTTGGGAAACCTTCGCATTATAATAAATTTTCGTTGATTGAACAATCCGGTTGACAGATCGCAACCGGTTTCAGTGCACCGTTATGCAGTTATCTTAATTAACATCAAATTCAACTATTAACAGAGCGGACAGCCTGCAATACAACGACGCTAATAGCAGCCTACAGAGCAAGTCTATTATATCCTACGAGAATCAAACTCAACTCCGCTGATCTCCTTGCCATTGTCTTATCCAATGCGCCACCGGGTCTCTGGCATTCGAATGGTCAGCGGTTGGTTTTGTCTTAGTTAAACTCATTGTAACAGTGGTTGAGATTTTTATTATACTTTATCATCAAACTGTTTTCCTACTCATAATAATAAATTATTGTTTGACTGAAAAGCAATTAAAATCGCTACAGTTAGCAACTAAATGCAATCATGGAAAGCTGTTGCAAAAAGTTTCTGTTGTATTGTTTGGAATTTATCGATTACACAAAAATACTTTAACCGAAATAAATGTGAACTGATCAGAAAATAGAAATTATAGGTAGAACGTGATTTTTACTTTCAACAACCAAAGAATCTTACATGCCATCTGTTGGTGCCAGACCACAGTATTGAAAACAACAACAGAGGATGGCAACACCAATTAATTTAGGCTGTGACACGACGTCGCTAAGATTAGTATACATCAAATAAATATCGGACCCTGCTGAATACTTATGTTTATTTGAATGTGCACTTGATATAGCGCATTTTCAAGCTCACTACCCAGAGGCGCTCTTGACGACAGCGCGGACACTGCATCGGAGTTTCACGCCGAAGCGCTGAGCAATAATATTGCGAGTGAAGGACTTGCGCAAGGTCCCTACGCGGCGGTTTGAGGTGGATTCGAACCAGCAACCCTCCAGCTGCACAGCAATGGACACAATAACTACACCACCGCGCTCCACAATGTGATGTCAGACTGATGAAGAGGATAATGTAGGACGACACTATTCATAATATGTCTAGAGGAGGGGTAGCCGATTTGTTGGAGGGTTCGCTTTGTATGAATGACTTAGAATAGAACATTTTCATTAATCTTTACATTCTGTTTTTCAACTAATGATCCTTTAGTCAATTTTAGACACCTTTAATAGGTTTTAACAAGTGCTACAAATATTAAAATTCTACAACTTATTTGTGAATATTTTAGAATCATAACATATTAATGTTGCATATAGCCACAATTATAATTGCAATTACGTGTAAAATTATATGCATTGACCTTTGGTAATTTAAATTGCTTACTAAGTTTACTAATTGCCTTTAATGTACAATAATTATTATACTGTCTAATGCATAGTTAATCCTATTCTCGCAATGTGTAACCCAGAACGAGTGTGAATGCTGTCTAAAAATTGAATGTATTTGAGATTATAAAACTCCATTTAAATATTGTTTTTCGACGCCATTTATATGCTATAAGTTTTGTTTGTTGTTTCGATTCAGAAAAAAATATATAAAAAGTATGGCACGGGTGTTGTGACAGTTTCTTCTGTCTCGTTCGTTCGAACATATTGATTACATGAAATTTAATTATTTTGACAAACTGATAAGAAAATCGAAAATAAACTGAATTACATTTTTCATTTTCTGTGTTTCATAAAAAATGAGAAGTGGAAAATTCAAACACAAAAGATACAAACAGAAGAATTAAGCGTCGAATGGTGGATACAGACAAACAATTCAGGGCCCCCGTATTTATATGGGCTTTGTTAGCACACCTTTTAATCGTTTAATTGAATACTATAGAAGCTAAATTCGCAACACAGTAGTGATTACGACCATGGCCCACTTACAACTTGCATAATAATCTTGTGACGATTTGCAACCATTAAAATTGTGGTAAAAGATTATAATACTGTGGTTGCAGTTTAACCCTCGGGCTACCAAGCTTTTTTGTAACACTGACTACCAGGGGGGGGAGTGGTTACCACCCCCCCTGGATTTTGGGTTTGGTTTGAGATATAGTGGGATTGTCCGTTGACCAAGATGGTCGTCAATCTCGTCTCGTTGTCATTACGGCGGATTATTATGTCTTAAGCGGGACCCGCTCGATAGTTGTTGCACATTCGGATGTACGCTGTGGCTGGGATTGTGTGCGGGGCTTTTCTCGTCTGTCGTCGTGGAAACTATCCTATTGACGGTGATTCGATTTCATATCTTTCGGAACATTACCTTTTCTTTTGATGGCCGCCATTGGGCGAGTTCATTTTTACCATCGAGAAGGGACGCTAGGTTATTCGCCAACAATTCAACATCTCTGCCACCTGGCGAATGACGTTCAACGCTATCAACTCTCGTTCGAGAAAATGGTCAGGTCAGCCATTTCAACATCTCTGCCACCTGGCGAATGCCGTTCTACGCCTTCCAGGACTCGCTCGAGAAGCTGGTCAGGTCAGCCATTTCAACATCTCTGCCACCTGGCGAATGCCGTTCTACGCCTTCCAGGACTCGCTCGAGAAGCTGGTCAGGTCAGCCATTTCAACATCTCTGCCACCTGGCGAATGCCGTTCAACTTAAACCCATGACGTTGCGAGGGAAGCTCTGGATAACATTGCATCATACGCGGAACATTTGAGTGTGCATCTTCTATCACCCTCAGACTAGAATCTGTTGACTGGACTCTGCGTGTTTGCGATGGAGTTTTGTTTACAGTGACTTTTCTGTTTGGGTCGGTGTTTGCTGTGGATGTAATTGTAGATCTGTTGTGATGAATCTGATAATAACTCTAACATCTGAGGCTTTAGATAGGGCGGATGTTTTTCCTGCTATGCGCGCCTCTGCTTAGTTATTCTCAAGAGGCGCTATATAAATTTTTAAATACATTATAATGTATTTAAAAATTTATATTTAAATAAACTTAAATTTATTTATACTTCAAAGAATAATTATTATTCTTTGAAGCGCTCCTGAGTAGTAACCTTGAAGGAGCGCTATATCAAATTCTCAAATAAATAAAAAATCATAACTTGTAATACACCAATGGATTCAGCATTCATTTCTGCACAAAATGATATATTTAGATTTAATATATATGAATGCACCCCGAAGTTATGAATTTGTTTCCATGAGCATCCATAGCTTCACAAAACATGTACTTGCGCATAAGTAAAATGTTGGATTCTGTGTGTGTAGAACATGATATATATAATTTATATTTAATAAAGTCATATATTCAACTATAAAAACTAGTTAAAAGTCTTTTTTATGTACAACAAAAAGGAAAAAACATGCATATCTATCGAAAAATCCATATAAAACACGAAATTATGCCATTGTCGGTTTGCGTCGAAAAAAAATCGACATTTTCACACATTTTATTCTATTTTGAGCACATCCGGTCATCAAAAAACAAATTAATTGGTATGAGAAAATAGCCCTAAATCCCCTCTATAGAATGACATAATTTACTTCTCTTAAAAAATAAATTATGGATATGTTATAATAGAAAAAACATGTAAATTTTACGAAAATAAAACACCTTTTTATTTATTTTAATTTATTTTGAGCACTTCCGGTTGTCAAAAGACAACTCCGTGACCACCACAATGTAGCCCCACATTCCCTCTATAGAATGGTATAATTTGTTTCTCTTAATGGTAATTGACGGATAAGATATAGACAAAAATCTAAGGGGGGTGGTATCCACCCCCCCCTGGTGCCTCGGGTATAATTCGTATAACTTTTGAATGGTATGGTATATCATCACACATTTTACCTCAAAATGTGTGCAAATGAACTCCCTACAGCTACCTAAAAGGTCAAATTTTTATTCCATACGGAAAAAGTTTGAACTCGAAAAAACTTAGGGGGTGGGGTGGTTACAACCCCCCCCCTGGTAGCCCGAGGGTTAACGTCACTCTGCGATAACAAAGATCATTAGCGATACCTTCCTCCTTTATCCAGGCTTGAGACTGGAAGTCGACTTCGAGTCGGAACCTGTTTGCTTTTCTGCCACGTCAGATCAAGTTGTTTTGACTTCAAGTCTACTTCGCGAGAAACTTTTAACTCAAGTTGGCGATATTGGCTGAATAAAGACACTCGCGGTTCTAAATCACTATGGAACGATGGATATGTAGAAATAGATTGACAGACAGTACTGCTAGACAATTATAGATATAGAGTGATGAACTGATAAGGAGTGATGGGCGATAATGCATATTATGGTTAGAATTAGAGTGATTGTCGTATGACAGTGTTATAGTTGAGATAAATAGCATCGCCTTCCTCCTATAGATATCCAGTTTCTGATTTTGCAATTATTTTATTCGATGGTATTCAGTTTAATATAAAAACGTTATTTTATGACCGTAAGGACCGCAAAGGTCAACTTCATTTGATTAAGTAGGCGGAAAGATGGAATTCAAAAGTTGCTTTTCTGAATTTATTTATTACGACTAGAGGATACGATATGAAGGTGTCTAAGAGGAGTAACGTAAGTTTTTAAAATTATTACTTGAAACATCTTGTTGTCACACTGGGCCGTTGATATCGATCGCACCATCAGTTTATTCAAGTTGGTTCACTCATTCATGCAAGATACAATACAATACAATACAACACAATACAATACAATACAATTCACTCCATTTCAATTAGAATACAAGAAAACAACAAAAGTGCAAAACATGCATGCATTGGTTACAAAGGGGGGCCCAAAAGGGATGGACATCCCGCTGGGAAGGGTCGCCCATTCACTCATTCATTCATTCATTCATTCATTCATTCATTCATTCATTCATTCATTCTTCCTTTCTTTCTTTCTTTCTTTATGTCGTTCGTTCGTTCTATGTACACACATAATCATAGCAACCGTTGAGGAATCTTCTCAGGAGCGCTCACAGCCCGGCCACCGAAAAAAAAACGACATAAGAGATTTATGAAGCAAAGTTTGATTGGTCAGATCTAGTATTTTCAGTATGTATCACCCGATTTGAGGAGTTCTCCTTTGACCGGCATCTTCTCCAAGCATCATACTACTAATAATACAATTTTTGAGTATGCCGCGGTGGTGTAGTAGATATGTTCGTGTCCTTACAACCGGAGGTTGCATGTTCGAATCCGCCACAAGTCGCCGCGTAGGGACCTTTGGCAAGTCCTTCACTCGCAATAGCCCTTCAGCGCTTCGACGTGAAACTCCGATGCAGTGTCCTTGGTAGATGAAGGAAAATAATTGTATTGAAAAAAATATATTTTTTATTAAAAAGTGTTTAGCAAAATAAAACTGCATGTATTAATTAGTTTTTCAAATGCAAAACAAAAGATAGGCAAGGTTTCTTTTCAAGTCGCTTCAAATAAAAGTTTCGGATACAGAGAGGCAAAGGAAACGGATTATCATAGCGATCTGTATACTATATAAACAGGGAATATAATATACTGTATAGCTGACTCAGGTTTAGACCCCTGGGCTGGAGCATTTGTAGCCGCCCATAGGCCTACTTGAATTCTAATATAGCTAAACGCATTGCATTGATCTATTTATTCGCCGAAATTAAGAGATTTTTGGATACAATAATCTGGCATTAAAGTCTTCGCGTCGTCTTAGCGTTTTGGAGCGCCGTCTAGAAAATAATGACACACATTGCTTGGTTTTTGGACACCTTTAATTGCTGTTACTTAAATACTATAAATATTGAAAATTTTGGAAAGTTCTGTTTTCTTGCGATGGCGGAGTCTTCTGTAGAGTAGGTTTGAATTTGAATTTACCGACTGCCTAAATTAATTAATTCGACACAAAAATAAACTGATCCGAAAATCGAAAATAAACAGAAATAAACTTTTCATTTCCGGTATTTCAACAAGAATGTGAAGAGGAAAATTTAAGCGTCCTCCAATATTTTATTCCGATTCTTAAAATTCGCTTAACTAAACAAATCCTGTGAGTGTCGATAATGCATCAAAATAACCATTCATATCAACTACTGTTAGAAATACATGCATGTTGCTAACTTGCGACCGTTACACACTGGCCGTAGAACACGGGTTGGATTCGTGGCCATGTATTTGAGTGGTCAGTATTAGCACACCTTTAAATCAATTCTATAAAATTGTATAAAGAACTGGCGTCGTATATAGGAACAATATTATTACCATTCCGGCTTTTAAGAAAAACATAGCATCACATCGAAGGCTTGAACATCAGCGTGAATGCAAAGATTACGCTGCATGCCATGTCAAAACGCCATCGCCTCATTTCCAAATTATTTGAAAGAGATTTCAAAGAATGAATATTACACATCGAATCGTTTTATTGAACTACTGATGACATACTGCAGCCAGTCACAGTTAAATAAATCATAAATTACAGAAATTCTAAAAGTTCAATTCCAAATTAACAATTATTAACACGTTAATCGTACGCGTTAATTAGATTCGATTAAAATGGAATCGAATCGAATCAAAGGCAGGAAAGCTTAAGCTTATAACCACCGATGCTTTTCTTTACAGATATTCCAAGAAAGGACTTTATGACCTATCGTAGCAATTCGCCGTTCCATTATCGTCTGCATGCGAACCAAAACTACCGTTTAATAATCAAAACATGCGCTTATCGCAAACGAAGAGCTGTCGACATCGGCAACATCGTCCATTAAAGTTGCTTCAATAACCGTCAGACTACATTGGTTGAACTCCAGGAGACGGGAAGACCATTGACACGGTCAGCTATGTAATATTTAGTCTGATAATTATAATAATATTATTATTATTATTTTTTCACAAGAGTAAGAAATTCTTGAAGCATATAACTTTTAATATTTTGTACCGTACAATAACCATTTTTACCAAGTTGTTCATTAAATTAGCATAAAGTGAAATGAGGATTCTAAAGGGTGTCATTGATCAGTATGGATGGATCCGATTTGACCAGGGTCTATGACAACAGAGGCCGTTACCCTGGACATAAATTTGCTTGGAATATTGCAGCACTTAGGAAGCAATTCAACTACTGTCATGTCAGACACCGACGTCGCTGCGCGACGGTTGGTCACATGCATGGACTAGAGCTCTCCACTGCCTCCTATCGCGTGCAGCGGCGAGAAGATTGGATCCGGAAAGACGGGACCAAGCAAGAATGTTGTCAATCCAGCAAATACGCGGTCTTCCCTTGTGTCGATAACTTTTTACGATAACCTTCAACTACTAAGATCAGTAATATTATTTCAAAGTTTTTATTACATTAGAAAAAGTTATTTGAGGGTGTCTAATGAGGTGCCGTAATCATTGAATTGCTTAACGACATCTGAATTCATCAAGATGGGTATAACGGAAATTTAATTGCATGAAGTTCAACGAAATAATGATTCCATTAACAGCAAGGTCATTGACTAGACGGGATTGTCTTTCGATGAGAGCAATATAGGACATAATTTGTTTTAGTTAACTTCAGGAATAGTTTATCAGCATAGAACCAGTCAGAAACTTTTGTCAATTCAAGATTCATGAGATAAAACAGATCATTATATGACTCTTTGAAAATAAATACACAGTATATTTTGTCGTCATTGTACATTTCAAATATCGTCTACCGAGTAACAGAAGGGCGTAACTGACAGAAATCTAAAAAATTCATATTCTTTGTTTTTTTTGCTCTTCCGGTATTATATTATGATGTGGATTAAGAAACGGGCGCAAGTGACATGTGCATACCTATGTAACATGCAGTAATCAAAGGGCGTAAGTACATATGAGACATTTTCTGAAGAAACAGAAGGGCGTAAGTGATGTATCTACAGTGATAAGAATGGCCGATAGAAGGGCGTAAGTCTCTGTCCATACTGACGTGATATACAATCAAAAGGGCGTAAGTGACTTATACATGGGCGGAGGCCTAGGGGGGCAGAGGGACGGTCCCTACCCGAATGTAGTGGTTGGGAGGGGACGGCCCATGCATTCGTCCCCCCAATAATTAAGCGTGAGGACTAAAAGAATTTTTTTTTAAAGTCATCAACTGTTTTTCTTTCCTTCGGCCACACCTTCGTCTTCCCCAATTCTCCGACCAGGAGAATTGGGGGGGGGGGAGGAATTCTCCGCCACTGAACTTATATTGCAGCTAAAGAGTGTTTCATTAAAATTAAGAGTTGTATGCTAAAAATTGCATGTTTTTAAAGTCTAGTCACCAACCAAACACGTACTTATAAAATAAAGCTGATTTGATACAGAGTGTCAAACTACTAACTCAATTATCTCCATTCGAATTTTTTTTACTTACGTCCTTCTGTTACTCGGTAGACGATATTGTAATAGGATTGAGGCATTTGAAAGATCTTTAATTTTAGTTATATTAGAAGAAATGCTAAACTATTTAGCTGTGGGAAACGAGTTATTTATAGTGTCAATGAACTTGAACTTCACGGTGTCTAATAGCGTCTAACAAGCGGCGATATGCTATCAGCGTTAAACGACATATCTCGTAGGTGATGGTAATTGTTAATTACGGAGGAATAAATTTCAATTTCCCCAACCATCGAGATTGCAAACATAGGATTTTCGCAATTACTTTATTTTATAAATTTTCAATATCCCGTAGTAAAGGTTTCTAAAATGACCAATGGGTCTGGGTAATAAAGCGACCGAAAACTTCCAGGTATATTCTGTTAAAATTTGCAGGCAATTGTCTTGTCTTGTCGTCAACCATCCTCAATCCGATGGTTGGTCGCATCATGGACGAGTTTCCTCCATCTCTTCCTGTCCATTGTGTCCACCAGAGTCTGCTCGAGAGATGTTCCCATCTATGTTCTTCGACCTCCCTTGTGTTCTTGCTCCATTTACATCTGACCCTCAGGATCAAGTCTCCCCTCAACATGTGATCAAGACAGTTCAACTGCATACCGTAGCTCAGTGGAGAGAGCGTTGGCCGATGAACTGAGAGTCATAATCGCGACGCGAGTTCAAGCCTCACTCAGGGCAAAACTTTATTTGAATTTTCTGTTAGCTGCCAGTGGTGCTTTCTGTTGCGATGTTTGACTCGGGTCTGTTGAAAAATAAGTTAGCCCCTCCCCCACTCCCGGCTTGGCCGATCAGGAGCGTTCCAACACTTTGGTCATAGTGCTAAGTTACCGAACCTGTTGTAGCCGACCTGCGTGTTGTGCGAAGCTGACCGTATTTTGTATAATTTGTACATGTAATCGTTCTGCGGTGTGTCAGATTGAATTTGAATAAGCGAATATTATTATTACGTAAATACACATGATCAGAATAATATTTAAGTTACTGAGATATCGAAGTAATCGGCAGTAATGTTGCTAAACAACAGATAGTATGGTGTTCATTTTACACACCTTTGAAATGGGTTTTAAATTGCTATAAAAGCAGAAAATGCGTTTAAACTCGCGTGTAATTTCGTTGACATAACAGCTGCTTACGAAGTTACGAGACGCTTTCAATCAAATTATTTACTTTGGTTTAGCCATGGACAGATTTACGGCCATACATGGGCGATCGTTTTGGTGCGACCCTTTCTGCAGCATTTTCCTGTTTATTGATATGCAGAATACGACTGTGACAACCACCATTGTCCTTGTCATTTTGACTTGTAGGCACTCTATGTTGGATAGGCTACATAATACATATCGTCTGTTTAGTAAGAGTGCAACGGTTCTAACTCCACTTTTTGAAATTGTTCAGGAGAGTGAATCTAAACTTTCGATGATTGCCAAAAATCCAGTTATTGTTATATAATCGAGATTAATGGGAATTTGGATAGCAGATTATATCCTTAGTTGGAATATTATAATCTTTTAAAAACTTTTATGCCGCCGCGCACAAAATAATGAAGTTTGTGACGGACAGGAGGTAAAATGACAGCAATAGAACCTTTGCACATTTAAAAAATATTTCGAATCTGAAGACAGCTAACAATTTATATCTTTGTGATTTATGGATTTTTGGATAACAGATCGTTTTCCTAGTTGAAATAATGAAATCTTTAAAATATTTTATGTCTCCGAACCTAAAAAATAAATGTTTGTGAGAGAAAGTACGCAAAATGACAGCTTACGACAGGAGCTAGCCTAGGCCTAGAACCTCCGCAGAAACAAAATATTTTTATATCTGAAGATAGATCGTTTTATATCAACTCGAAAATGCAGTTCAATATTATCTTTAAAATTATTAAAACTATTGCATGAAAATAATGTTGTTTCATGCTTTTTTAAGTAAAAAATAATAATGGGGAAAAAATGCGCTATAACAAGCCACTCTTAATTACGCGTGTTATCACTTTCAAAAATTATAATGGAGAATTCCTTTTAGTTATAACAATTTCCTGATTAAAACATTCTAATTATTAAAGTAGGAATAATTTTTCAGACTAAAGCAAATGTTGGAGATTGTTAGAAAAGTTAAATTTTCTTTTTAAATACTTATAAATCACGTTATAGAAATCTATGCACGCACACCACCGTTTAATAATCATCGCGCGCATAAATAATTAATTGCTCTAACGCAAGGCGTGGGTAGATAGAACCATTGCACATTTCCAAGATAAGTCTTTGGAGATATCTCTAATATTCAAATAGCTGCAGTTTCGTTATTTTTACTCGGAGCGATATAATCCTTCCCACAGTTAAAGCATCACATTGGTAGCAATAAAATAAAACAATAAAACGATTTTTGAAAATTTTGGAGTTAGAACCCTTGCACTCTAAACAGACGACATGTGGCTATGTTAGGTAGGCTACATAATACGGAAGATTCTAACGGCAATGTTTAATTTATTGACCAGTGTTATTTTAGTTCCAACATTAATTTTTATTCCTATTCTTATTCTATTCCATCGTTGTAATTTTTTTTCTAGTTTTAGCTCTTCTTTATAAATAAATTTCGTTTTTATTCTAGTTCCACTTCCTATTTGGAAATAATTTTAGTTCCAGTTCCATTTCCAGAAAATTTATATTTCTAGTTCCACTTCCAATTCCACTTCTCATAGTTATGTCTAACATGAATGATTACAGTAACACACAAAACAGTCTCAAATCAGGAGCCGCCTACAGCCCGAAAAACTATTAATTTTTTTTAAAGTTTCTATTTCTATTCCGTTCTCGTTCCAGAAAAATATTGAATTTCTTATTCATATTCTATTCTCGTTCCATAATTATTTTTTATTCCAGTTTTCGTTCCATGGAACGAAATTAAAATAATTATTATTCTTATTCTATTCTTAGGAACTAAAATAACACTGTTATTGACTCGCGTTTAATTTTAAGACGATGAATACTCTACTCGAAGACAGGTCCATTGGCTTTAACCCTTTAATGCCGGAGGGTATAGGATTTCCCATACTATTTACTCAGGAGCGCTCCCAGTCCAACCCCGGTCGAATAAGACAGTTTTGAGAAGAGAAAGAAATGAAGTAGAAAGGCTAATAGGTATTTGACGAAGGATAACAGGCAGCTCATTCCAGGTCGCAGGGCCAGCCACGGAGAAAGCACGGCGCTGCCTGATTGCAGTCCGTGAGCGTGGAACGATAAGTACCGCTTGCGCAGCTGAGCGGAGAGAGCAGCGGCGTTGAACATGCGTGGTCGAGCAACAGAGCTCCTGCAAGTATAAAGGAGCCAAACCCTCAAAGCAGCGCCGGACCAATACGGAAATTCTGTACGTAATGCGCTGTGGGTAAGGGAGCCAGTGGAGTACATCCCGCATGTACTCGGAGACTCGGCCAAATTTGGGAATGCGGCCTATGAGGCGGGCAGCAGTGCGCAGGACCCTATTTAGGGGCCCCACCCGAGAGGCTTGAAGTCCACCGTATATGGAACTACAGTAGTCCAAGCGTGAAACTACAAATGCATGAACAAGTGTTGAGGCTGCACTAGGAGTCAAAGAGCGGGAAATGACCTTGAGCTGCCGAAGCTGGTAGTAACAGCTGTGACACAGAAGGTGAATGTGCCGCGTAAATGTGAGTTCCTGTTCAAGGATGACTCCCAAATTCCGAACAGAAGTGGAAAAAGTGAAATGTGGATATTTCAAGGATAGGGATACTAAATCAATTTTGGAAAGCTGCTGGGGCGTTCCAAGCCAGATAAGCTGTTGTTGTTGTCTTCTGTCGAGTATTTTTGAATTTACGGACTGCATTAATTAATTCGACACAAAATAAACTGATCAGAAAATCTGAAATAAACAGAAATACACTTTTCATTTCCCGTATTCCAACAAGAATGCGAAGTGGGAAATTTAAGAGTCTTCTAAACACTTATTCTGAGTCTTAGAATTCGCTAGATGAAACAAATTCTGTGAGTGTCGAAAATGGATCAAAATAACCATTTTTATAAACTGCTGTTGAAAATGCATATCTATTGCTAACTTGCGGCCGGTGGACAATGGCCGGTGAACACGGTTTGGATTCGTGGCCATTTATTTGAGTGGTCAGTATTAGCGCACCTTTAAATCAATTATATAAATTGTATAAAGATTTGGCGTCGTATATTGGAACAATTATTACCATTCCGGCTTTTAAGAAAAACAGCATCACCTCGAAGGCTTGAACATCAGCGCGAATGCAAAGATTACTCTGCATGTCATGTCAAAACGCCTTCACCTCATTTCCAAAGTATTTGAAAGAGATTTTAAAGAATGAATATTACACATCGAATCGTTTTATTGAACTATTGCTGACATACTACAGCCAGTCACAGTTAAATAAATTATAAATTACAGAAATTCTAAAAGTTCAATTCCAAATTAACAATTATTAACACGTTAATCGTGCGCGTTAATTAGATTCGATTAAAATGGAATCGAATCAAATCAAAGGCAAGAAAGCTTAAGCTTATAACCAGCGATGCTTTTCTTTACAGATATTCCAAGAAAGGACTTTATGACATATCGTAGCAATTCGCCGTTCCATTATCACCTGCATGCGAACCAAAACTACCGTTTAATAATCAAGACATGCGCTTATCGCAAACGAAGAGCCGTCGACATCGGCAACATCGTCCATTAAAGTTGCTTCAACACCCGTCAGACTACATCGGTTTAACTCCAGGAGACGGGAAGACCATTGACACGGTCAGCTATGTAATATTTAGTCTGATATAATAATATCATTATTTCACAAGAGTAAGAAATTCTTGACGCATATAACTTTTAATATTTTGGACCGTATAATAACCATTTTTACCACGTTGTTCATTAAATTAGCATAATGAGAAATGAGGATTCTAAAGGGTGTCAGCGATCAGTATGGATGGATCCGATTTGACCAGAGTCTATGACAACAGAGGCCGTTACCCTGGACATAAATTTGCTTGGAATATTGCAGCACTTAAGAAGCAATTGAACTACTGTCATGTCAGACAACGACGTCGCTGCGCGACGGTTGGTCACATGCATGCAGCGGCGAGAAGATTGGATCCGGAAAGACGGGACCAAGCAAGAATGTTGTCAATCCAGCTAATACGCGGTCTACCCTTGCGTCGATATCCTTCAACGATAACCTTCAACTACTAAGATCAGTAAAATTATTTCAAAGTATTTATTACATTAGAGAAAGTTATTTGAGGGTGTCTAATGAGGTACCGTAATCATTGAATTGCTTAACGACATCTGAATTCATCAAGATGGGTATAACGGAAATTTAATTGCATGAAGTTCAACGGAATAATGATTCCATTAACAGCAAGGTCATTGACTAGACGGGATTGTCTTTCGATGAGAGCAATATAGGACATAATTTGTTTTAGTTAACTTCAGGAATAGTTTATCAGCATAGAACCACCAGTCAGTAACTTTTGTCAATTCATGATTCATGAGATAAAACAGATCATTATATGACTTTTTGAAAATAAATATTTTATGTCGTCATTGTACATTTCAAATATTGTAATAGGATTGAGACATTTGAAAGATCTTTAATTTTAGTTATATTAGAAGAAATGCTAAACTATTTAGCTGTGGAAACGAGTTATTTATAGTGTCAATGAACTTAAATTTCGCGGTGTTTAATAGCGTCTAACAAGCGGCGATATGCTATCAGCGTTAAACGACATATCTCGTAGGTGATGGTATTTGTTAATTACGGAGGAATAAATTTCAATTTCCCCAACCATCGAGATTGCAAACATAGGATTTTCGCAATTACTTTATTTTATAAATTTTCAATATCCCGTAGTAAAGGTTTCTAAAATGACCAATGGGTGTGGGTAATAAGGCGACCGAAAACTTGCAGGCATAGTCTGTTAAAATTTGCAGACAATTGTCTTGTCTTGTCTTGTCGTCAACCATCCTCAATCCGAAGGTTGGTCGCTTCATGGACGAGTTTCCTCCATCTCTTCCTGTCCCTTGTGTCCACCAGAGTCTTCTCGAGAGATGTTCCTCCTTGTGATCTTGCTCCATGTACATCTGACCCTCAGGATCATGTCTCCCCTAAACATGTGATCAAGACAGTTCAACTGCATACTACGTAAATACACATAATCAGAATAATATTTAAGTTATTGAGATAAACAACAGATACGTAGCATGATGTTCATTTTACACACCTTTGAAACGGGTTTCAAATTTATATAGAAGCATAAATTGCATTTAAACTCGCGTGTAATTTCGTTGACATAACAGCTGCTTACGAAGTTACGAAACGTTTTCAATCAAATTATTTACTTTGGTTTAGCCATGGACAGATTTACGGCCATACATGGGCGATCGTTTTGGTGCGACCCCTTTTTAAGTTTTTGACCGGACGACTAAAAAAAAGGTCATCAACGTTTTGACGGCAAAATGGAAAAAATTTCGCAAAAAAAAGTCGTCAAAAATTTTTTAGAGCGAAAATGCGAAAATTTTCGAAGATTTTGGGAACTTGGGTTTTCTTGGGTTTTTTGGACCGACCAACATGGGTTTTTTTTATTTTTCAGAGTGGCAACGCTGCTTTCCGCAGCATTTTCCTGTTTATTGATATGCAGGATACGACTGTGACAACTACCATTGTCCTTGTCATTTTGACTTGTGGGCATTTTAAATATGTGGCTATGTTGGAAAGGCTACATAATACGGAAGATTCTAACGGCAATGTTTAATTTATTGACTCGCGTTTAATTTTAAGACGGTGAATACTCTACTCGAAGGCAGGGCCATTGGCTTTAAAGCATATATAGGGGTAGAGATGAGTGAGGTGGTTTCTCGTTAATCTACCATCAACATACTCACTCGTATGTGTTACGTAATCTTTCGCTATTGTACACCACTTTTCCCGATACTAAGAATCGCTTACATTTACCCTCGCTAAAAGTTAGACAACGATCAAAGTGACTAACTCAGGTTGACTAGAGATTAAATGCAATTTTATGAGCAGTTTGACTACATTTTAAAGGTGTCTAAAATAAACGTTGTTTTATCGATTGTTAATCTACAATCTTCTGACTCGCATGGCCTATACATGTAACATATCGCCATTGTGGGATGCGGTGATGAAGTGGGCATGATTGCTATCTTGCAGCCAGACGGTTGAAGGTTTGAATCCACCTCAAGCCGCCACGTAAAGACCCTGCCAAGAGCAATTCCTTCACTTGCTCATGCGCTTCGGCGTGATTCTCAGATTAAGTGTCCGTGCTA
Source organism: Lumbricus rubellus (assembly GCA_945859605.1). NCBI lineage: Eukaryota > Metazoa > Annelida > Clitellata > Crassiclitellata > Lumbricidae > Lumbricus > Lumbricus rubellus. Next base: position 29,689,876 of record OX243822.1, on the reverse strand, counting down.
TAGTCGGGAGCGCTTCTTGGTAGATACCTTGAATGAGAGCTATGGCAGGTGCACATACAAAATTTAGTTCTGTTCTTATAATTATTATGTGACTCCGATAACAGTAATTGTTGATAATAATCTTGTATGTTAAGTTGTTCAAAAAAGTAAAGCGTTTCTTGCGATTACATAAGCGGTTTGCATACGTAGTAAAAGGTGTTTTAGACAAACTCTGCATTATTTTAGTGTTAGCGGTACCATACATAATTATCGCACAGAGCAGCACAGAAAACCCAAAGAAAAGAAACACCTTGAGTGAGCGAGAAGATTCAGAGAAGAGTCAAGACATGAGCTTAGTCCGTAGAATGGGGAGGGGAATGCCGTTTGATGTAGGCTGTAGATGCATCTATTACGGCAAATGCCAGACTCTATGGCATCCGCATAAAACCCATTTTTACTTTATGGCAACCGTTACTACCATCTTAGACCAACCCGATCAGCAATTAAATGCATTTGTCGCATTTATAGATACAAATTATATGAGTATTAAAGGTGTTTAATGTACAAACGGTGTTTTTAATTTTTGCAGTCTTCTCACTGGAAAGGTCTATAATAGTTATCTCTTACATGTATCATCCTACGGTGTATAAATTATTATAATTAGACATTTCCATTGGCGAGGGCAGTTTCTCTTTAATTCTCATCCACCCCTAGATTTTTCAATGAAACATTTTTCTTATGAAAGTAAATTGTGACATCTTAGGTTACTGTCGGTGGTTCATTTGCACACATTGTGAGAAAAACGTAGGATGATATATCACACCGTTTAAATATTAGGCCCGATAGACAGATATACAGACAGACACACACACAGAGACACACAGACATACAGATAGGCATTTACCAATGCATAAACCAAGCAATATGACGATCAATTAAATATCACTAGCAATCTTTGCATCATTCGATCTATTTTAATATTTAGGCAATGAATGGGTTAATGTACTAGCTCCCTTTGTTATCCGTTAGCATGCATCATTTTAATATAATTATGATTGTAAAGGCAGATTGCATTTGCCCCGCGTTTGCTTATTAGTTTTTATAATTACTCTCACTATAATTGCTTCTCTTAACTAAGAGTAGGCCTTGCTTATGATAAACGAAGATGGATCATAATCGATATAATTACAATGTTGAATCGCACTCCTTACCTTCGACTTTATCCTAGTGCCATGCACCCAATGGTTGGTATTTCATAATTTTGTTTATAAATGTTGGTGGCCGCTTGGCATAGTTATCACTCGAGTGCCCAAGGTATTTTTTGGTACACGAAGGCCCAAGGGGGGGGTCCGCGCGGACCCCAGCGTTTTATGTTAATATCTTGGGAATGGATTGGAATATCGTCACAGAATTTAGTTTTATGTGATCCCAAATGAATTTCCAATCGATTGGTGTATCTTATATGACAATAACACCACCTGGTGTTAAATAATAGTGTAAAATCTCGTGATACACTTTTTAGGCTTGCTTGCGTTATTTACCGAAGAAAGCCTAGCGTTTTCATGCTAATATCTTGAGAAGGGATTGGAATATCGTTATAGAATTTAGTTCAGTGTAATCCCAAATGAATTTGCAGTCGATTGATGTATCCTATAGTACAATAACACCACCTGGTGTAAACTAATAGTGTAAAAATCTCGTAATACATATGTTATGCTTGCATGCTTGCGTTATTCATCGAAGGAAAGCCTATACGTCCGGCGCGGACCCCAGCGTGTTCATGTTAATATCTTGAGAAGGGATTGGAATATCGTTATATAATTTAGTTGTAAGTAATCCCAACTAAATTTGCAATCGATTGATATATATTATATCACAATAGCACTACCTGGTATACAATAATAGTTATTGACCAGTAACCATGCGCTTGTATGAATATCAGCCGCATATCATGGGGTACCCTTAGTATATGCTGCGGTTGTGGGGTGCAGGGTTGGACAATACTCACGCAAAATACACCATTCTATGCCCAAATGGTTGCTCCAGGAATACCTAAAAGCATTTATGCAGATCCCTAGCCTTTAAAAAGTTATCCGGGAAAAACAGGCCTGGGGTCCGGTCGGACCCCCCCCTTGGGCACTCGAGGGTTAACGCCGACTTCACTATCTTCTCGAAAGTATTTAACATCAGTTGGTTTCTTTGCAGTTTTACGTCGCTGTGTGGTAACAAATACCATTATCGACGCCCGCCTCCTTTATCTAAGCTTGGGAGTGGCACTGTCAGAGTACAATATTATTTTTAGATGCGGAGTTCTCTAATCTTGACAACGTATGCTGAGATGTGACGTGATCTTTACCAAGTTACCAGTCAGAAGATGGTAGATTAACTATCGATAATAAAGTTTTAGTCTTATAGACACCTTTATGAAGGAGCGGTTTATATCGACTTCCACAACAATACAAGAAGTCATAACCTTAAGTAACTATTGGATGGATGGATGGATGGATGAATGGATGGATGGATGAATGGAAGGACGGACGGATGGATGGATAAAAGGTAGCAATATTATATTTGACATATACATGTACATGTAGGTGTATCATGACGACCAGGAGCTTTAGCGTCTTTTTGGAAGGTCATGTGGTTTGGCAATAAAAACATATAATTAGCATTTGTTAATCCATTTCGAAGGTGTTTGAGATGAACTCAAAAGTTCTTTTTGTTTGTGGACATCTTGTGACTATCAGAGTATCATAGTATCAGTGTGACTGAACTGTAATGGAAATACTATTTTCGAATATTAAATTTTATTGGATTCGATCTTCCTTAAACTGACTCCCATGATGTCATGGTTGTGAAGCATTAGCGTCTTTATTGACTCTTTATTTTCATAACCTTAGCAAATGACAGCGGGTGGCCAGACCTCCCAGGTGCCGTTGCATCTTCCCACCGATAGTGTATGGTCAGCGTAACCATGACAACCGAGTTGGGTAAGGGTCGCAGGTGAAGCAGAAATCAGCGTCACACTCCAACTTGTTAGAGCATTCGGATTAGCACTGTAGGTCTACCCGATGTCCAACGGTGTCCGTTGTTAGCCATGATTTTTATGGCCTGCGATGACTGTTAACGTTAATCTTACCATAGGAATTCAATAGGTCTTATGCTATCTAGCATATAATTGAATTTATTCTTTATTTATAACATTAAATGAATATGTTTAAAAGGTGTCTAAGACAAGTACTTTATTGTTCATTGTTTAGCAATAATCGTGTGACTGACCAATCTTAACAATAATTATTATACTCGAATCCGATAACATTTACTTCAGTGTTTTGCTGGAGAAGATTCGAACTTTGAAAGCCCAACCTTGCTTTTTAACACTCATGCAACTAACAAAGAGTAGAAGAATAAGACCGAGTAGAATAAGTCGTGGTCGAATATTTTAGAAACTCAGAGGAAATCGAATAAAAGCCTAGAGGACAGGGCACCCATTATTTTACAAACCATATTCATATAGCGCCTCGATATCGTCAGTGAAATTCGTAACATGGACTTCTTGAATACAATGGTTGAAATTTAAACCGACACAATAATTACAGACGAGATTTAGAATTTACAGCAGCGGATTCCTGTTACACGTAACGGACTTGAAGATTAAAAAAACTAATTACTTTTCACTCGTCTTACGTACAATTTCACCGGAGAATCTATTATTTCGAAAAATATCAGAAAGAACGCCGTGACTAAATTTAGATCTTGATGAACAAATCTGAAAACCTAGACAATACCGACAAAGGATCTAAGACTTCTAAGTGAAAAGAGCTTTGAGTAGTATAACCGATTGTTATGAAACAGAAGCGAGGGCACTTGTGAAAAAACGCAGATGTTACTTCTATAGCGTTAGATAGTTATTTTCTAAAGGTGTGTAAGGACTTCTTTGATATTGGAATACTATTATAACATTATCCATAATCGCCGAATGGTCTTCACACTGACAGTGCATTTATCATAGATTGATGGGTTGGTTGAACATAAATATCGACCCATCGTTGTTTTCTTCTATTTTGGATGGAACTGAGAACGTCTTTCTCTAATTGATATAATTTATGCTCTATTTATTTAAGTATCCAGCGTTAGTTGTCGTTTCTGCTCTGTCAACGTGGGTTCTTGTTTTTTTAATTCACCCCCAGGCTCTAAGATGACGGGATTTATCGCTTGAGGGTCGATTAGGGTTCAGGTTAGGCGTCGTGAGGATCGGTTAGGGTTAGTTTTAGAGTTAGTGCAGTCATTCTGACAGGTGCACATACTCAACACATAGAACGGACATGGAAAGCACGATTGGGGGTGAATTAAAAAACAAGTACCAAAATATGTATTTAGCGTCCCTCCCCTTTCTTTTCTAATTCTGACCAACCAGTTATACACATTTCTTCATTTGTTTATCAATGGTACATGAATCATAACCACCTTTTACAGTGAGGTTCGTCGTGGAGCTTTATCCAACGATTTAACGGCCAAACTCTATTTATAGCGTCAAATAAATCTTTTATAAAGGTGTGTAAGACTTGCAAATACTGAGCTTTCCGTTGTTTAGCTCGTCGAAGTATATAACTTTATTATTTTAACGTCAAATCAGGTATACACTATCTTAGGAAGGCAGTACGTTTTAAAAACGATCTTATGTTTTCATAAAGACTGTAAATGAAATCGCATTTCTCTTTTACACTACACAATGTTACACATGCCATGGTTAGTAATGTCATATAATTTTTTATTAGTGTTGTAACCGAGAGTTTCTTTCACATTTATTTAGTTACGAGACACGTGAAAGTTTTGTCTTCTTCCTCGCCGTATTTTCTTCCCATTGACAGCGTATTTTATTTTAAAGAATGGTTTATTAGACTTTGGACGGGTAATAGGAGCAGAGGAACTATAATTGTCCATGAATTGAGGCCTGATAGGTGGTACATAGCAATTATCAAGACGTGCATTCACCGAGGCCTTTGTGACAAATATGATATTTATGATATTGAAATAATCTATAAACAAGGTGTGCAGAAATGTAGGCCATACGGTTTTTTAACAATGTCTTGACCAAAATAAGAATGACTGAAATGTAGTTCATAATATTATCCACATACAGTAGCCAAACTTCATCGAACTATTTGGTACAAAACAAAAGTGATATCAGTTTTAGTGAGCCCTCTACTAGTTTATGAAAATTATCATCATCATCGTCGTCGTCGTCGTCATCGTCATCATTGTCATTATCATCATATCACATTCTGATCATCATCGTCATCGTCGTCGCCGTCGCCGTTGTCGTCATTGTCATCGTTACCACCACATCACATTATGATCTGATGTTTAATGACGCCATCTCCTAATACAAACGTAACCTTCCTCGCATAATAGAGTCTCAAGACTGTCGCAACCCCTTGAGAAGTTGTCTTCCATGATCGCACATTAACATAATAATAATTATAATTGCCGTCAATGACCTTGAAGGTTCGCCCTAATGTTTAGATAAGCTAGCGACTTATTATTCCACAGTTTAACGTCATCCTATGGCAGCAAAGGCCGTTGACGACAATACAATATAAGTGTACAGAGCAGTAAACAAAAACTTATGTAGCCTCCGAACTACACCAAAGAGGTGTCTAAACGGAGCTGTACAATCTCAATTACATTCAATTTGTAGACAACATAAAGTAGTTCATCGGACATTTGTTCAGGTTTACACATTATGAAAAAAGATCTTAACTCCAAACATTAGATATTAAAATTGTACATTGATTGTCTCATATAACTAATTACGTTAGTGACTCCAGTAAACAGTTCCTGTTACAAAAGTTCAGAATAAAAGTGCATCAATAATAATAATAATAGCCTAATGTAATGTTTCTTGTACAAAAGAAACCTGCACCATTAAATTTTAAAACATCAATCAAATATTTATAAATCTGACCAAGATACAAATGCCATCTATAACAAGGGTGCAAACGATTTATTCACAAAATCCGACCTTTAGTTATAAGTTTAATCAACCGATACACTTGATTTTGATATAAATTGACAGTCAATAAAGTTTTAACAGAAATTTCATCTTTATATATTTGACATGTATTTCTTAATGAATTCGAAATATTTTCTTTTTTACACTCAATTAAAATGTGATGAATTGTCTCTTTGACGTGACAAGCATCACACAAACCGCTGGAATGTCTTTTTATAATGAATAATCTTTGATTTGTGTTTGCCATTCCTAGACGCATACTAGATATCTGGACTTCCTTATGCCTAAAAGGTTCGAAATATTTTATATCAGTACTAACAGTTGGACAGATAGATTTATAAAAATGACCTTTCTTATCACTATCATATTCTGACTGCCATCCTTCTAATATGCATCGTTTAATTAAACTAAAAACTTCTTCAAATTCAAGAACATTAGTAGAATTAATGTAGTCAATACTTAGGGCTTCTTTAGCCAATGAATCTGCTCTGTCATTACCGCTCAAGTCAACGTGACTTGGTATCCAAATAAATCTTATTTGATCAGAATTTAGTTTGTTAATGCGAAATAGTAAATCATTTAACAAAGTGGGTCGAGATTCACTATAACACTTCTTGATTGATGTAAGAACACTCAATGAATCAGAAAATATTGCAAACTTGGAATTAGAAAAACATTCACTATTCGACATCCATTCAATAGCCTCGATAATGGCCGTCAACTCGGCTGCATATACACTTGAATCATTACACAATCTAAATTTCTTATCCACATTTAACCCTCATCCGAACAAGCGAAAATCCAACTTAATTTGAACAAGGGGGGGTCTGGCCAGACCCCCCGTTTAAATGTAGGTTTTTCATAGGTAATAGTGTTTTTTATATGCCAATTTTGTAGGATGATGTCAGAATGACTCAAAACAACAATGTATTAGTCTCTCTATGCAAGATAAATCGTTTTTATAATGAATTTTAGACTAGACCCCTCTAACTTTAATTGCGACGGTTTGTCAGACCTGTTTCATGGACTCAATAACTGTCTATCTATAAAATTTGGAAAATCAAATAAAGAAATCATAATTCTAGTAATATTAGTATTAAATGCTGTTAAATTCAAAGTCAGTATGACTGTTTTATATAAAATATCTATCAAAAAATTAATGGAATATGCCTTCACCTAAATTCTAAGCATGTATCATAGTCCGGGTTTGTATGTCGAATGATGATGTCTCTCAGCTCATTGGTTAGGAAACTGTCAATGCTATCTTGTGTCCGTATTCTTTTATTCCATTTTTGGCTTACTACATTATGCAACAGAGCACATCCTTTTGGCAATGCATTTGTCTGCCAAACATATCCGGATCTTTACTTGTATTCAGGTCTCTGCTTCATCAGTATCAACAGTTTCGTCATCATCATCTTCACTATTAAGTCCAGTCTCATCATCATGTTTATCATCATCTTAAATTTCAACACTGTTTTTGTCATAAGAAACACCTGAAGGTTGTTATTCAGGCATTGGTATTTTTCACGTTCACATTCTTTGTTATTGCGCTTTTTGTCGAAACTGTCAACATTATACAGTATCCGTCAGTATTATCTTCAGTATCTCCTTATCACTCAACCGATTTGGTCGCTTAGATGTGCTAATTGTAGCTCATCCATATAGGAACAAAGTCATAAAAGCAATATTAGAAACTATCACTTTAAAAAAAGTTATGCACCAAATATATGAAGGGGGGTCTGGCCAGACCCCCCCTTGTTCGGATTAGGGTTAAACTTGGCACTGTGAATGCAGCAGCAACTATGTCATCAGCTTTAGACCCATCAGTAAAAACATGTACACAATCATCATATATGGAGTATTATAAGATTGAATATTTTATTTATTTTATAACCAATAAATTCGAATGGTAAAGGTGTCCAAGATGATCACACTAGTTATCAATTTTAATGTGAACCGCAAAAGATGTTAGTTTAGGAGAGCAGATTGGACGATCAGAAAATAGGCGTAAACGTTCACAGACCATTGTCCGATGACGAAACGGCCACAAACTCAAGTACTCCTAATATTAGTCTATACATCATCGATGATATAGGCTAATCTATGTGGGGCGCTGTGGTGTAGCGTGTATGTTCGTTGCATTGCAATCGGAGGGTTGCAGGTTCGAATCCACTTTAAGTCGCCGCGTAGAAACCTTGGGCAAGTCCTTGAATCGCAGTTCCTCATAACTTCGACGTGAAACTCAGATACAGTGTCGGTGCTGCAGTCGGGAGCGCCTCCGAATGGAGCGCCTGAATGGATACTATAACAAGTTCGCATACAAACAATTGCACAGTGCGCGACTTAAAAACCTTTACTATGAATTTTTTCGACATTATAAATAAAATAAACGCATAATTTTTTAAGTGGAACTTTCTTAAATTTTATTACATCCTGATCCCAAGTTAGACGTTGACTGTCCTTACACTGAAAAATGGTCCTAAACAATGGAGAAACTGCCTACCTTATGGTGATGCCAGTCCAAATCTTTTGAAAACGACGAGGTTGACGTTTATAATTAACGCCGTGAGTTTCAGGCACCGTCGATAGAGAACAAATACTTTGGAGTAATTTTCGGCCACTACCCTATACTGCAGTCAAAATCACGAGTATTATTATAGGATACATGGAGACCTTTGATTCCACAAAGTCTTTTGATGCATTACATTTTTTTAGAATTCGTGTGTTTTGAGCAGACATGAAGACGGATAAACAGAGAAATCAGTACAGCCCCCGCCGTCTCGTTGACTTTTCAGACAAAAGATGTCGCCAGGCAATAATAATTGTCATGACATGAATAATTGAGCGCGATTTAGACACCTTTAATAGGTATACTTATAACGCTATAAATAAAACTAACGATTAAAATCACCTAGTTGAATTCGTGTTTTGATTAAGACAATTTATCTCCAATGTAGACGCTGGCGGTTCTGAGAAGCAAACCAGTCACAAACCAAGCAACTGGTGGTGCCAGTCCAAATCTTATGAAGATAAGGAGCGTGACGCCGATAATTAACTTCACGAGTCCGAGACACCGTCATTAAACAACGAATAAACTTACTTGGGATCAAACTTCGGTCACTTCTGAAATAAGTTACCTATTAGTCTCCGCAATGAACTTCTTAGTCTTTCTTTGCCCCTTTTCCTCAAGCGTTTGAAAACCATTCTCTTTGATTGTGATTTGGTGTCAGGTCGGGGGCGCCTCTGAGGAGTTCTCTTGAAGGGGCGCTATATAAATGTACGATTACAATTACACTTACAATTACAAGATACGCTTTTGTGATGCCAATAGGAAATTCGTCGCTCCATAATAATTAAAGAGTACAACCGGAGGGCAATTATAATGCACCATAATAAATTATGTCCTGAGGGCATTAACTACTGTACAACGTTTACTTAGTGTTCTCATCCGGGAGTTTGTAGAACAGATATTTCAGACAAAAAGGTATTTATACATTCAGATCGAATATGGAAGAATACTAATACCAGTCCCGCAGCTGTCAAGAGGTCGTTAAACATGGCAAAACTAGAACAAGATCTGATTTCCCTTTTTTATTCTGAATCATTTTCTTCTTTTGTTCAATGCTTAGGACATGGATAACGTTTTCAGTTTTAGTGATTTCGCTCCATTTATCCGAGTGTATATAAACAGTGACATGGTAAGAGAAGATATACATGTACTTTACTACATCCATAGAGCCACTGAATTCTGATCAGTACAGCGGCTTACATGTATCTCAATAAAGGTCCGAATATAATTTAGTCATCTTACGCTCGTCATAATTGTCCTAGCTTGAGTTTTGCAAAACTGCGAGATAACGTCTCACTTCTCCGTTATCCAGACTCGGGACTGGCACTACCAGACACTGCAGCACATGCGATCATATAACGTCATGTGTTTCAGAATGATTAAAAATATCATCAATTATTGTTTATCGATGCTACCTTTATTACCATATTATATTTCCTTGTCATGGGTAGCATAAGTCTAACATTAAAAAATAAACTGCTTATCAAATGCTGTAGTATATTTCAAGCAAATTGCTGTCCAGGGTAACGGCCTCTGTTGTCATAGACCCTGGTCAAATCGGATCCATCCAAGTCTAACATTCACATTGACGGATGATTCTGATGAATAGCATCACCTTCTTCTTTATCCAAGCTTGAGACTGGCACCACTTCAACAGTTTGCGAAATTGATAACAAGTTTCTAATGTTGATATGCAAAATCTGCAACATTGCTTTTCTGGTTTGACTTTATCCACCACTCTTCGTGATTTGGGTGTGACCTTTATATATTTGGAATAACGAGTGTTAGGGGTGTCAAGGTTACAACTGTGAAATACAGTTTTTAATGACATTAATTTTTGTCTTCCTTCTGTAATTAGATATATTATTTCCTTTGGCACAGGTAGTATAATGTCATGCTCAACGATATCGTGTTAAGTTGACGATGATGTGCATCCCCTCTTCTTGATCGAAGCTTCAGACTGGCCCCACTCGAGTTAAACGGCTGTGGTAAGAATTGTTCGTTATAATTATGCCTATAGAAGTCTAACGATGCTGCGTTAGAGTAAATGATCACCGTGTCCTACGCAATACCTCACAAAAAGCTCTAAGAGTAGAAAGCATGACAGTACATGTAAGCACGGTCCGCAGTTGACTGATGAAACGGTTACAACCGTTTCCTACTCTCTCCTCCATAAAATAATAGTGTCGAACATTCCTACGAAATGTTGGTACAGGAAAGTTGAAGGAACAGCTAGACCCATATAAGCTGGATAGTTAATATAGCAAGTGAATAATACATCATAAAGGTGTCTAAGACGACCGCTGTTTTGCGATGGCCTTTCGCTGTCAAAGTCTAATATTGCGTTATTATGTCGATCCTATTTATACGAACGTTATTGAATCCGATTACCCTGCATGCAATCAAATCAAATCAAATCTTGTTTATTCAGAGAGATTAACAACTAAAAAAAAACAGCAAGAAAACAACCTAAATATAAGAAGAGCATGCATGCAGAGAGATGAGTATTATCATCTATCAGGTTAAAGATTCATGAGGATTTAGTTATGCTTTTAACTAGCAAAGCGACATTGACTAAGCTTAGTATTAAAATTGTGCATCTCGCAAATGTAACTCAATATGTTGTGCTAAGTTACATATACGCTATGGAATGAAAATAATCTAATGCCATATTATGTAATAACTGCTAATGCGCCGGTGTCACACATCCTGGTCTTTACATGTGCGAAATGGAAGTCGAAAAAATCGTAGAGGTTTACATAGTGATTATTTCTGATTAACGACGCTGTTTCATATCGAAAGTGACTGATATCCCCTCCTCCTCAAGTGAGTCTTTGGCCTGGCATCACCGGAATGGCTGGCACCTTTTTATTTTTCATCAGCTTGTCGAAGCCAATGACCATAATATAACCGAGCTTACTTGGGTAGATATTTTTCTGTCATTCAAATACGTTAACACGTTTGCTGTATTTATAGCCTAAGAAGCAGCCGTTTTAAAGGCGTGTAAGACGAACACCGTTGCTTGTTTATAATATGTACAATTATTGTCAAAACGTCTCTTCAGGATTTATACTCAGAAGCGTTCCCGACTACTGTAACAGTGAGGACAATAAGTCGGAGTTTTGTGCGGAATCGGTGAGCAATTGTGAGTAAAGGACTTGCCCAAGATCCTTACGCGAAGACTCGAAGTGGATTCGACTCTGTAACCCTCGCGCCACATTTTTTTAATAATTTATTTATGTCGTTTAGCAACATCTCTTTGCCGCCGATTTCGTAGAACTCTCATTTACTCACGCACGATTAATCCCGAGTATTGAACACCGATTAAGCGCATTTGACGTATTTATATTTTCTAACTACACCAAGTTAAAGGTGCTATAATGGGCAATTTTTTTAATTTGCGTTTTTTGTTATAATGTAATTTCGCAATTATATGCTTGCACTCTAACTAATTACGATACTGTAATTATATCCACTGGATCTATTTAACGATACCGATGTAAATGAAAGTCTATCGGGTCATCGGTGTCATTGCCACTGGCCAAAAAAAATTTTTTTTAAAGATTCCATAGCTTACCCACATCGTATTGTTTGTAGTTTCAATTCAGCGCATGAAACGTAAAGCATAAGTAAATAATTACAATATAATATTCACTAGATCTATTTAACGATACCGATGCAAATAAAAGTCTATCGGGTCATCGGGGTCAATGCCTCTAGCACAATAATTATTGTCTATAGAAGATAGGAAATCTACTGATTATCTTACCAACATCGTATTGTTTGTAGAACTTATGATTTGCGATTCATGCGCTGAATTGAAAGTTCAAAAGAGGTCGTCATCAGAGAAAATATCATTGGGAGACATAACTGAATGGTGTGGAACATCGTGTACGATCGTTTTCGTGTGGATGTCAGCGTATAGGGTCATTTGTCTTCAAGTAAAGGGGTTAGAAGAAGATAGCTATTTTAAGCTAGGAAAACAAGTAATTTATAGACGCAAGTATCTAAAATTTTAAGGTGTTTAAGCAGCAACTAACAACAGATGATTATATTTCAACGTTACATGACAGAACTTATTAATATGTGACCGCGGTGGATGTTGACCTCGCGTTTTATCTTCATCAATGATCACATTGATCAGGGCTTTTTAACGTGCAGTTGTACACAAAATGTGCGGTTCTAAATGGATTTGTGCGGTTGTAGAAGCACTTTCGTACTGTACAGCTAAAACTATCAAAAAAGGTCATTGTCCTTCGGTTGGAAGTAATTTGCCATGGAGGATGGGAAGGAAAAGAAGGAGTTGTGCTGCAGTTCTGAAAAATTCATTAGACACAGACCTGCCAATGATCGTACTATGGAATGGCCAGTCACAAAACTGAAATTAAGTGTATCGTGATAGCATTGAGAACAGAAAGCCATCACATTCAACGCTAAGCCGAAGATTCCAAGCTCTGCCTTCGATCTCAATTGTAACCAGAACAAATTCTAATTCGTCTAAAAATGCGATGTCGTGTTATCTATCTCATTTCTCAGGCGCTCAGTCAGAATAAAATGTGGTGGACAGGTTTAAAAAACTCGTCACTTACGTGTGATACTAAATGATCGTAAGACATGATAAAGTTGCAGCATTTTTTAAGAAATGACTGAGACGTAAGTAGACCTAACACGTTTAACTTCTTCAGTCAATGGCGTGAAGGCGCAACAAGTGATCAAAATGGGATAGGCAAAGAGAAAACTAGTGCATTTGGACAGATTCAGAATTTATACTAAGTTGATCAACCATTTTATAGGTGTCTAAGAGTTGGCCTTGAGGGCACACTATTAGATCATATTGCGATTCAGATGCAGCTAAAAAAAATATTGAAAGTAGATGCGCCGCTTGATCATTAACTCTTTAATGCCGATATGGTAGTAAATGGCATGGGAAATCCTATACCTTCCGGCATTAAAGGGTTAACATAGAATAAAAATATAGAATAAGAATGAACCTAATCATAGTTGTGTCTATAAACACAAAATGTTGAATGTCTGTGACAGCTGCAAATTTGGACACCTCTTTACTTGTGCACATAATCTCTATATATACCATATCTTATCAATGATCAATGTTAAGAGTTACACATTTATTTCTTTGTGTTGGAATGACATTATAATCAATAGAGGATCAGAAGAATGCGTTGGATATCGAGGTAAAGACAGAGGAGGTGACATAATTGAATTTAATAAGTTGGAGGGCGACACTAAATCAGAGCAGATTATTTTGTGTTGGCATTTCTGCTCCGTAGATATTTCGAAATGTCTACTGAATGCATTAGCGCCACCTGGACTATACATTATACAACCACGATGAATACTGAACGTAGGCAGACAAGACGGCGTTTGACTGGATTGCTCAACCACATTGAAACGCCCGAAGTCGAGAATTTGTCAATGTTTGTGACCGCAGTCGTGATTTTAAGATTTATATTTACATGCAGTTGAAACTGTTCATTTACAGAATCTTAGTCAAAGGGAAGTTCACAAAAATGCGACGATAGTTGCATGTACATGACGAAGTCTATGTCCATTCCCGATAGAAATCATTGCGAGTTGTGATTGTTGCTATAATTATCTGATACAGATTAAACGATATTCAGCATGCATTGCCACATAGACCCGCATGAAATTTATTCTGACCATTCTTAATTTACAAATACTTCTTCATCTATTCACGCAATAAAATATAAAAAAATGCATTACTTGATAACTGCTTATTGATTTTTATTAGCATGAAATTTGTATCGCACCTCTGTTTTGTCACCAGTTTACTCACCGATAACGGTTCAACCTGAAAGAGAATATCGCTTGGCGTTTTTATAGCATACAATAAATTTCATTTAAAGGTGTTTAATACTCGCACTATGATATCCATTATTTGGCGACACTGTTTTGTTTACATACATGTACCTTCAAGAATAAAGTTAAAAAGGCTCTGTTTACAAACTATTGCTAATGTTGTTTAACTTTTGGTCTTTATACCTGCATTTTTCTCGCAGCAACTAGGCACACTGTATGTTAGAATCCTGACCGTTTAGGCTATTATAATTATTGTTTCTGATGTCTCAAATCCTTTGTAGTCTGTGATGATTTGCAGCTACAATAATATGTTGTTGCTAGTATTTCTTATTATTATTATTATTATTATATAATAAATAATCTATTACTATTCTCTTAGTATTATTACTTACTTATTATTATTATTTAATAATATAATTATTTTCAGCATTTTTATTATTAATTATTATTATTGCATTGTATGCTTATCCTGTTACTTCCATTTATATTCTAATTAACTAATTAATTACTAATACTAACTTGCGTTATATAAATGTGACGCTAGCTTCATTCAATGGTCAGAAGCTATTATAGCCTTCGTTGGTTAGCACAAGCGTGGGACCGCTAGCACCGTTATCGTCGACTTTATACAAGCATTTTACAATTTGTCAGAAGACAGGCAGTAGATGTTATACGCATTTGCTTTTTTTTTATAATTTTCGCATATCGCATTTACGGGTGTTTAAAATTAGGCCAAAATTTAGCTAGAGTTGCACAGTTTAACGTCACTGTGTGATCAGAAAGATCATTAGCGTCGCCATCCTCCTTTATCCAGTGCTACACGTACTGTCACTCATGACGTTCCAAGAAGGAACTACAGAAACGGGTTGATATATTTAATTTTAGAGCGAAAGCTAAAATCGAAGTAATTTGCCTTTATCGATCACAAGATGTCACTAGCGAGATAATAGATAATAGAAAACGCGTCTTAAATACCTTTAACCGGATATTTCTAGGAATTATATAAATGCAGCCTGTCAATTAATATGCTAATAATATCGAAAACGATGGCTTGCTTCTTCCTTGAAGATATTCGAAATTTTTTAAATAAAATATTAATAAATGGCTAGACTAATTAATGACTGTGTTAATGTCCGTATTCGAATAGTGTTAGTCCCAAGCCTGGATGAATGAGGAGGGCGACGTTAATTATCTTTGCTATCACAAAGTGTCGTTAAACTGAAACCAGTACATCACATATAATAGAGTAGAGATTGTTTACGATTCAGGTAAATATTATAGAATAATCTAATAATTGAATAAAGGACTTCAGCAGCTACAAGATGTTGATAAACAATAATAATAGATTATAGTTTTTGTCTTAAACACCTCTAACAAATAATTTTTATACCTAAAAATTTGGCACAGTGTCGCCTAATCACTCAGCAGGAACATAAAACATTTTGTGGCGCTTGTATAGTTAACCCTCGGGCTACCAGGGGGGGGGGTTGTAACCACCCCCCCCCTAGGTTTTTCCCAAATAAAACTTTTTGCGTTTGGAAAATTTTTTTGACGTTTTAGGTAGCTGTAGAGGATTCATTTGCGCACACCTTGAGCTAAAATGTGTGATGATATACCATACCATTCAAAAGTTATACCCGATATACCCGAGGCACCAGGGGGGGGGGTGGATACCACCCCCTCCTTAGATTATCGGCTATATCTTATCCGTCCTTTGACATGAAGAGACACAAATTACAAAATTCTGTAGAGGGAATGTGGGGCTACATTTTGGTGGTCACGGAGTTGTCTT
Source organism: Lumbricus rubellus (assembly GCA_945859605.1). Lineage (NCBI taxonomy): Eukaryota > Metazoa > Annelida > Clitellata > Crassiclitellata > Lumbricidae > Lumbricus > Lumbricus rubellus. The sequence goes on along the minus strand of OX243822.1, from coordinate 29,673,679 downwards.
TTGACAACCGGAAGTGCTCAAAATATATTAAAATATATAAAAAGGTGTTTTATTTTCATAAAATTTTCATGTTTTTCCTATTAAAAATTATTCATAATTAAATTTTCAAGAGAAATAAATTATGCCATTCTATAGGGGGCACTTAGGGCTATTTTTTATACTAATTAATTTGATATTTGATGACCGGAAGTGCTCAAAATGAATTTAAATGTGTGAAAATGTTGGGTTTTTTTACAACGCAAACCGATAAGTCTGCGTAAACGTTTTTCAGCAGCTAATACATGTTTTTTTTCTTTTTATTGTAATTAAAACTATCTTATTACTAGTTTTTATAGTTGGATATTGGACTTTATTATATGTAAACTATTTTTAAATAAATAAATTATGTTAAAAACACAGAATCTAATATTTTGCTTATGCGAAAGTATACATTTTGTGGAATCGACGGGTGCCTACGGTAAAAAATTCATAACTTCGGGGTGCTTTCATATATTTTAAACCTAAATATACCATTTTGTGCAGAAATGAATGCTGAATCCATTGGTGTATTACAAGTTATGATATCTCAAACCAAACCCAAAATCCAGATGGGGGGGGGGGTGGTAACCACCCCCCCCCCCCTTGGTAGTCAGTGTTACAAAAAAAGCTTGGTAGCCCGAGGGTTAATGCAGTAGCTCACCATACAACAATTGTATTTTATAATCAGGGGCTTCTACCTCCCAAAAACAGCCGGGTTAAGTCTCTTGACTCCCCCTCCCGGGCCTGTGTTAAGAAATAGAGTACTCCCCGTATTAATCGTATCCAACAGATGAATATAAGTTGAAATAGTCACTTCCGCGTGTATTCCCGGATGCAGAGCGGACACTGCATCGGAGTTTCACGCCGAAGCGTTGAGCAATTGCGAGTGAAGGACTTTCCCAAGGTCCTTGCGCGGTGAGGTGGATTCGAACCTCGAACCTTCCGGCTAAAAGGCAACGACGCCACCACTACACCACCGCGCCCCACAAATAGTTGTGCGCTATCTTTAACGTTTAATGCACCATTGTTTAAGATAATTCAATTTAGCCAGAGTGGAAAGTGGATATCATTATGCGAAAGGAAAGTCGATTTTAATATAATCATCCATTAGAGGGCTATTATGCGTTGTTCGCCTCCATATTTCTGTGGTTGCAGCGTCAACGTTAATCTTTACGGTAGAGTTGAAAATTGTCTTTCATGCACAATCAATAATTATTAAGTGGATCGCAGTTTAATGACGTTGCATGATAACAGAAAATAATCATTAGTGTCGCCCCCACCTCTTTCTTTCAATTATACTTGAGTCTGGCACTGCTGGACTGAATCTAAATTAATAAACGTGTTTCAATTTGCTATTTATACTTTTGCTGAGAAAATTGTAAAAGGTGTTTAAGGTAATAATCTGTTTAGCGAGAGTGGAAAGTGGATAGTTTTGTTAGTAGCCACAGTCAACTTTAGCTTTCCTTAACAGACACTAACAACATGAAACTGGTCACATCAGGACGATACTAGACTAAAGCATGGCTAACACAGGAGGACGTCGCCAATGATGGAAACATAGTTATGCATACAATTATTAGACTGCTAAAATAATTGCTCTTTTCAGTTTAACATTGAAAACAGTTAATTGACAATGTTTTCTTAGACACCGTTAAAACAAAATCTCCCGATTTTACAAATAGAACAGCTGCGTGAAAACTTTCGCTTTTTCGTCTTCCTTCTTCTAATCACAAACACCCTTTTTAATTACAGTCTCGCATCTCCATCCTATTTCATCCAATTATGCCTGAATCTGGCACTTTCGCCTATGGTTTATCAAAATTAATAAACGCGGTTGAATTTGTTATTTATAATGTTGGATGTTAAATTGTAAAAGGTGTTTAAGGTAAATTCGTTTAGCGAGAGTGGAAAGTGGATGGTTTTGTTAGTAGGCATGGTCGACTTTAGTTTTCCTTATAGCACTTAGCAGACATAAACAACGTGCAAACTGGACACATCAGAACAATTTCAGACTAATTTGCATTGCTAAGACAGGAGGACATCGCTGATCATACTCAAGTTCTGTCAGTCTGAAGCACGAATTAAGAATGGCGACACTGATCAACTCTTTCGGGAAGCCGCTTGTCATTGAATACAGCCAAGGATGGAAACATAATTATGCATACATGTATTAGAATACGAAACTAATTGCTCTTTGCAGTTTAACGCTGAAAACAGTTTTTGACAGTGTTCCCTTAGACACCGTTAAAACATATTTTCCTGATTGTATAAATAGTGCGCCGCGTTAAAAAGCTGTAAAATTATATCCAACATTTTCCTTCAGTTGTAATAGGCCCTCGTCAAATCTAGATCCATCCAAACTTTTATTTGACGCCTCAGTTGTTCGCACTATGACAATGCCAATCTTAAGCCTGTATAGAGGAGGATGAAGTTATAATACAGTATCGTAGAACTGAAACTACTGACCAAATCCGTTTTTGAAGCAAAAATTAATTCTTTCCACGGCAACGACCTTGTTTTCATATTCTGTCGTTAAACTTTGAATACACTCTGTGTGGGTCGCGTTTGTGTAGTGGATATGTTCGTCGCCTTGCAGCCGAAGGGTTGCCGATTCGAATCCACCGCAAGTCGCCGCGATGGGACCTTTGGCAAGTCCTTCACTCGCAATTGCTCAGCGCTTCGGCGTGAAACTCCGATGCAGTGTCCGCTCTGCAGTGGGGTGCGCCTCTGAGTGGCGAGCTTTGATGGGCGCTATAAAAATTGCACATGCGAACATAGGTAATCGAAAGAGCATGCGATCCGCGTGACCTTACTCTACACATAAAGTCAATACGTGGCCGCCAAGGACCGTTATCGTCGACTTCAGACAAGCATTTGACATATTGAAGCAAAAATTATTCATAATTAAATTTTCAAGAGAAATAAATTATGCCATTCTATAGAGGGCACTTAGGGCTATTTTTTATACTAATTAATTTGATATTTGATGACCGGAAGTGCTCAAAATGAATTTAAATGTGTGAAAATGTTGGGTTTTTTTACAACGCAAACCGATAAGTCTGCGTAAACGTTTTTCAGCAGCTAATACATGTTTTTTTTCTTTTTATTGTAATTAAAACTATCTTATTACTAGTTTTTATAGTTGGATATTGGACTTTATTATATGTAAACTATTTTTAAATAAATAAATTATGTTAAAAACACAGAATCTAATATTTTGCTTATGCGAAAGTATACATTTTGTGGAATCGACGGGTGCCTACGGTAAAAAATTCATAACTTCGGGGTGCTTTCATATATTTTAAACCTAAATATACCATTTTGTGCAGAAATGAATGCTGAATCCATTGGTGTATTACAAGTTATGATATCTCAAACCAAACCCAAAATCCAGATGGGGGGGGGGGTGGTAACCACCCCCCCCCCCCTTGGTAGTCAGTGTTACAAAAAAAGCTTGGTAGCCCGAGGGTTAATGCAGTAGCTCACCATACAACAATTGTATTTTATAATCAGGGGCTTCTACCTCCCAAAAACAGCCGGGTTAAGTCTCTTGACTCCCCCTCCCGGGCCTGTGTTAAGAAATAGAGTACTCCCCGTATTAATCGTATCCAACAGATGAATATAAGTTGAAATAGTCACTTCCGCGTGTATTCCCGGATGCAGAGCGGACACTGCATCGGAGTTTCACGCCGAAGCGTTGAGCAATTGCGAGTGAAGGACTTTCCCAAGGTCCTTGCGCGGTGAGGTGGATTCGAACCTCGAACCTTCCGGCTAAAAGGCAACGACGCCACCACTACACCACCGCGCCCCACAAATAGTTGTGCGCTATCTTTAACGTTTAATGCACCATTGTTTAAGATAATTCAATTTAGCCAGAGTGGAAAGTGGATATCATTATGCGAAAGGAAAGTCGATTTTAATATAATCATCCATTAGAGGGCTATTATGCGTTGTTCGCCTCCATATTTCTGTGGTTGCAGCGTCAACGTTAATCTTTACGGTAGAGTTGAAAATTGTCTTTCATGCACAATCAATAATTATTAAGTGGATCGCAGTTTAATGACGTTGCATGATAACAGAAAATAATCATTAGTGTCGCCCCCACCTCTTTCTTTCAATTATACTTGAGTCTGGCACTGCTGGACTGAATCTAAATTAATAAACGTGTTTCAATTTGCTATTTATACTTTTGCTGAGAAAATTGTAAAAGGTGTTTAAGGTAATAATCTGTTTAGCGAGAGTGGAAAGTGGATAGTTTTGTTAGTAGCCACAGTCAACTTTAGCTTTCCTTAACAGACACTAACAACATGAAACTGGTCACATCAGGACGATACTAGACTAAAGCATGGCTAACACAGGAGGACGTCGCCAATGATGGAAACATAGTTATGCATACAATTATTAGACTGCTAAAATAATTGCTCTTTTCAGTTTAACATTGAAAACAGTTAATTGACAATGTTTTCTTAGACACCGTTAAAACAAAATCTCCCGATTTTACAAATAGAACAGCTGCGTGAAAACTTTCGCTTTTTCGTCTTCCTTCTTCTAATCACAAACACCCTTTTTAATTACAGTCTCGCATCTCCATCCTATTTCATCCAATTATGCCTGAATCTGGCACTTTCGCCTATGGTTTATCAAAATTAATAAACGCGGTTGAATTTGTTATTTATAATGTTGGATGTTAAATTGTAAAAGGTGTTTAAGGTAAATTCGTTTAGCGAGAGTGGAAAGTGGATGGTTTTGTTAGTAGGCATGGTCGACTTTAGTTTTCCTTATAGCACTTAGCAGACATAAACAACGTGCAAACTGGACACATCAGAACAATTTCAGACTAATTTGCATTGCTAAGACAGGAGGACATCGCTGATCATACTCAAGTTCTGTCAGTCTGAAGCACGAATTAAGAATGGCGACACTGATCAACTCTTTCGGGAAGCCGCTTGTCATTGAATACAGCCAAGGATGGAAACATAATTATGCATACATGTATTAGAATACGAAACTAATTGCTCTTTGCAGTTTAACGCTGAAAACAGTTTTTGACAGTGTTCCCTTAGACACCGTTAAAACATATTTTCCTGATTGTATAAATAGTGCGCCGCGTTAAAAAGCTGTAAAATTATATCCAACATTTTCCTTCAGTTGTAATAGGCCCTCGTCAAATCTAGATCCATCCAAACTTTTATTTGACGCCTCAGTTGTTCGCACTATGACAATGCCAATCTTAAGCCTGTATAGAGGAGGATGAAGTTATAATACAGTATCGTAGAACTGAAACTACTGACCAAATCCGTTTTTGAAGCAAAAATTAATTCTTTCCACGGCAACGACCTTGTTTTCATATTCTGTCGTTAAACTTTGAATACACTCTGTGTGGGTCGCGTTTGTGTAGTGGATATGTTCGTCGCCTTGCAGCCGAAGGGTTGCCGATTCGAATCCACCGCAAGTCGCCGCGATGGGACCTTTGGCAAGTCCTTCACTCGCAATTGCTCAGCGCTTCGGCGTGAAACTCCGATGCAGTGTCCGCTCTGCAGTGGGGTGCGCCTCTGAGTGGCGAGCTTTGATGGGCGCTATAAAAATTGCACATGCGAACATAGGTAATCGAAAGAGCATGCGATCCGCGTGACCTTACTCTACACATAAAGTCAATACGTGGCCGCCAAGGACCGTTATCGTCGACTTCAGACAAGCATTTGACATATTGAAGCAATGCAGTGAATGACCGCAGTTGCCGTTTATATAATTTCGGAAGATTACATGTAAGGGTATTTAAGATTAGGCCATTATTTATCTGGATTTTCATGTATGTCGCCCCTCTGCGGTAGTGGCTTAGCAGTTTAACGACACTGTGTGATAACAAAGATCATTAGCGACGCCATCCTCCTGTGTCCAGGGTTGGGTCTGGTACTGAAATGGTATACAAGATCGACGCTATTGATACATTGCAGTTGGAAGTCAAAAAAGTGTGTATACTTACAGTATCAGAAACATTGCCATCGGAAGGTGCCAGTTCAAAGATTTCACAACTTAAGGAGGGCGCCTCTTGTCGCGACTTTTTTGACCTCGTAGACATGAAAGAAAATGTAGGCCGTTGCCGTATATGCCTAAAAGTTAGTAAAGGAAGAAATTTAATAAAGGAAGGCTACACTGATAATCTTTCATGACTCAGCATTTTTAAGCGTCGTTAAACGAGAATTGCATTAATGGATGGAAGTGTTATATTGTATATAAAATGTAAGCTAAAGACCGTGGGAATTTGTGTTTGGCTTTCACAATACTGCCGTGCTAAGCAAAAAGACAGTAACTCAAAAAAGTCGATTTTGCGTAAAACGATAAAGAAGAAATCGGTTTAATTCAACCAGAAATAAACCTATAATCTTTCTGAATTTTTGCAAGCAGTTATATATAAACTACTGAATTTTGGAACTAAACTCGTTTTTTGTGAAATTTGTGTAAAAATTGTATAAAAATGAGATACTGCTTTTTTGCTTAGTATCGAAGAATTGAACATCGGTTTGATGCTAAGCAAGAAAGCAGTAACTCATCGTATGGTAGAGCGGGCTGGTTAAAAATAATTGTTCTCTTTGTGATACAAACATGAAATTTGGCATATACCACGAACATGTCCTAAGAAAAATATTTGGCTATAGGGTCATTGCAGATTTGCCCTCTGGCCCCAATGGCAGCCATTTTCCAAAATGGCCGACAGATATACATATTTTTAAATATCTCGGCTTCTATTTAACTTAGAAGTGTCATCTTAGTGTCTAATCATACCTATTTAGGGACGATGATTCCAATAGTGCCATCTAAAACCAACTCTGGCTTCAACGGCGGCCATTTTTCAAAATGGCCGACCAAAATCGTGATTTTTTAATATCTCAGCATTAAATCCACTTAGAATTGTCATCTTGGTGCCTAAATATACATATTTAGGGACAAGGATTTTAATGGGGCCACCCAAAACTTCATCTGGACTCAATGGCGGTAATTTTCAAAATGGCCGTACAAAATGTGAATTTTGCAAATCCCTCTTTTTGGGTCGTCCATTTTGAAAAATGGTGGTCATTGAGGTCACTGGGAACTATGTGATGGCCCTATTGAGATCCCTGACTGAAATGTGCATGTTTTGACACCAAGATGACAATTCCAAGTGAACTGAAAGCCGAGATATTAACAAATCCCTCTATTTGGGTCCGCCATTTTGGAAAATGGCCACCATTGAGACCATGGGTAACTTTTGTGATGGCCCTATTGGGATCCTTGACCTGCGATGCGTATGTTTTGACACCAAGATGACGATTCTAAGTTATTTGAAAGCCGTGATATTGACAAATCCTTCGTGTTGGGTCGGCCATTTTGGAAAATGGCCGCCATTGAGGCCATTGGGAAAATTTGGATGGCTCCACTGGAATCCGTGACCCTGAATGTGTATGTTTTGACACCAATATGACGATTCTAGGTGAATTGTAAGCTGAGAAATTGAAAAATCCATATTTTGAACGCCATTTTGAAAAATGGCCGCCATTCAGACCCATGGGGAAACTTTTAGATGACCCTATTGGACTCCTTGACCTTGATTGTGTATGTTTTGACACCAAGATGACGATTCTAGGTGATTTGAAAGCCGATATATTGAAATATCTGTAAATCGGTCGGACTTGAATATACGTGGAATACTAAGCAAGAAGACAGTAACTCAAGTTACTGCTTTTTGCTTAGCACGACGACCCAATTTTGAGATACTGTTAATTTCGTTTCCGTTTTTTTCCATGTTCCCGGACCGATACCGTTTCCTTGCTTCTAGATATGATAGAACATGATGTCAGGATGTGAAAACAAGTGCTAACTCAAAAACGGAAAAACTTGAGTTACTGTCTTTTTGCTTAGCACGGCAGAATATGTCTCTTGATATAGAAAAATAGTAAACGCGTTTTGAACACCTTTAAGATGATATTAACAAACTTCATATAATTTTAACCTACTAACGCTTGAGCAACTGTATTGTGATTTAGTCTTTATAAATAAGTTTAACGATTGCTAAAATGCGATTAAAGTCGACTAATGAAAATCACAATATTTCCCAATTATTATTTACACGAAGATTCGCGCGAACGGTCTAAGCGGCCACAAACTGATGATGACAAACGAACGCACAGTTTAGTATCAGGCGGCACCAGACCTAAGCCTGATGCAAAGAGGAGGGGTCGCCTAAGACCATTATTACGACGCAGCATCTTTATATAGGGAAACTGCAGAATGTCTCTAAATTCCCTTATCGCAATTTCCCTCAATTGCCCAAATCCTGTGAAACGAACATTATCATTTGACAGATACAACTGCATAAAATGTAGTGTAAACCAAAATTAATCAGTGTTTATTCTCTGCGTTGGATCCGTCACTGGTTGCAGTCTGCCAGTGCCAGTCCAAATCCTGGATAAAGGAGGAGGTGGCGCTAATGATCCTTACTAACGCACAGTGTCATTAAACTGCAACTATACATTAATTCGCTACGTTTTAGGCACACATAGTGAACTGCAATACGCACAACACATTTTGTCTACTAAACGACCTGTGTTGCCATAGGCTGTTGTAAAGCTCATGATCCACCACTATTTGCAATCTCTATCCACAATTGTTACACCACTCAACTTTAGAAGTAATTATTTACGTGCGTTTTTGGTGATACAAGAAAAGGAACAGTATTTTGAGTCCAGAATGACGTGATGCTGCTTAATAAAAATATATAAATATCAGTTATTTAGACACATTTTAATACACGGACTTGTACTTTACAAATAATGCTACAGTTGTTTTTTCTCAAACACATTACATTGTATCGGTGTGCAATGGAGCCAGTTGAAAGCGGGTCCTAGGTGACTGTCCAAAATGGCTTCGACTTCCAATTTTTTTTATCAGAACATGTTCATTGAGTATGAAGATTTTGGGTAAGACATTCCACGACATAATCTAAACCTCTGTAATCATCACTTGTGGCTTTTAGATTCCAGCGCTACATAAAAACATAAACAGAACGTATCGCTCGGTGTGTTCGAAGTGTAGAAACAGTTGAGATAATCATACAAGCATTTATCAACACGGTAAAAGTTTGGAGCGCTCGCCTTGTGTTAATGCTGCTTAACAGCAAATTATATTGTAGTTACTTAGACACCTTTTGTACACTTACTTCTTATGCTACAAATTTACAGCATACTGGAATGCTGGAATGACGTAATTTCTCCAAATCGCATTTATCCTCTCAGTAGTGCTCAAAGAAAAAGACTTTATTGTGAAAAAACCAATAATTTATTTTTTTCGATAGCAACCACCACCTATTTTGCCACAAGCTATCGTTAAACCCTGGATACATCCTTTCCCAAATCATCATATCGTATCGGGTCCAAAACTGGCGCCTAATAAATTGCACAACAGCTCCTAATACCAATTCTATCACTGTATCGAAACTAACCCTGAACTGGAATCGTTCCTGAGTAGAAACCTAGACGGAGCGCTATATAAAATTCTCAGTAAATAATTAAATAAATAAATAAATAAATAAATTAATTAATTAATTAATTAATTAATTAATTAATTAAATAAATAAACCCATCCCACACAACCATTGCCATAATTATCATAAGATCATCTATTACTGACTACGCAATCTATCTTCATTGTCTTTACTTTTATAATTACTACCGTTAAAACTGCTTATACCGCGTAATCATTGTCCGAACATTGAAAACGAGATCGTCACTATATCACGTGGACAATAATAATTATGTAGCGCAAAAGAACGAATTGTAAGCCAGACGTGAAGACGAGAAGGCAATGATAGACTCAACTCGCCAAAATCCGCTCAGCCATGGCATAAGCTTGCGTACAATGTACAAATTCAGCGTCGCTAAACATATACCGATCCCTGTATACGAAGAAGTATCTAATTAGAAGTTGGGGTTTGAATAACGTGAGTGATCCACTTAGTCGGCATATTTCAGCCACAAGATGTCGCTATGTTTTCAACATGTTGAGCGCACGTCCTAAACACCTTTAACAAGTATTCTTCATAGGCTATAATAACACAACCGCGCGTCGTATTTTATAGTCTTTTATAATCTTACGTTGACGATGTACACGAATGATACGATAATACATGTAGATGATGACGATAACAAGAAATAATGTATACAGTGTAGGTCATAGACCACCTTGAAGAGAATATTCATTGAAGAAAATATTGGCAGAGCGGCATGAAGGACAACCTGGGTCAATGCCCATATGTGTCTCACGCTCTCTCCTCACACTCTCTCAACTGGTCTGTCCTGACCGGCCTGTGCATGTCTGCTCCACATCATGACACCTTGAAGCATCTGGGTCGCTATGTCACTTGTGTCGTGGTTTTGGCGGATTTCAATCGTCTTGTTATTCTACTGCCAGAGTATCGCCACCCATCTGGCTAACCTTCCTCCTTTATCCGGGCTTAGGACCGGCACAGGGAAGTTGATGGTCCCCTGAGGCGGAGGATGGATGCAGTTTAACGTCATGCCCAGGACAAACGGCTACGACTTCACTCTAAGTAGAACAGCTTTGAGGTTGCCAATACCCGAATTTCATCTTGATTGCATTTAGAAACCTTTTTAATATAGTCACGTAATTCTATAATTTTGAGTACAATAATAATGATGCAATATTTGAAGGTCAGCCGCCGTCAGCGTCGTATGTCATAAACCGTAATTTCTCAATCTCATGTAAAAATGCTTATTAACACTTGAGTGCCCAGGGTAATTTTTGGCACACGAAGGCCCACGGAGGGGGTCCGCGCGGACCCCAGCGTTTTCATGCTAATTTCTTGAGAAGGGATTGCAATATCGTAACAGAAGTTGGTTTTATGTAATCCCAAATGAATTTGCAATCGATTGATGTATCTTATATTACAATTGCACCACCTGGTGTAAACTAATAGTGTAAAAATCTCGTGACATATGTTATGCTTGTTTGCGTTATTTACGCGTGTATGAATATCAGCCGAATATCATGCGGTACCCTTAGTATATGCTGTGATTGTGAGGTACAGGGTAGGACAATACTCACGCAAAATATACCATTCTTTGCCCAAATGGCTGGTCTAGGAATACCTAAAAGCATTTCTGCAGATTCATAGCCTTTAAAAAGTTATCCGGGAAAAACAGGCCTGGGGTCCGGTCGGACCCCACCCCCTTGGGCACTCGAGGGTTAAGTGCTGTGGATGGATCGATTTGACCATAGTCTATGACAACAGAGGCCGTTACCCTGGACAGAAATTTGTTTGGCATATTACAGAACTTTATAGGCAATTACATGGAAGAGATAATTCCTGACGACGGCAACAGCCTATCTATATTAATAAAGAGAGGATTCTGTCTGTCTGTCTGTGTGTCTGTCTGTCTGTCTGTGTGTTTGACCGGAATGCATTTCGACAGTTTTTGACCTTTTCACTCCAAACCTTCACTACTCTCTCCGTCTCGGCGTCGGACACCCAGTGGAGGGGTTGGCGATTCTCTATAACCATGGGGGCCAGGGTGGGGGGCGAAACCCCCAAATTTTTTTCAATAAAACGCAGCTATTGATTTCAAACTTTGCACCTAGACAGAGGGCCATTGGAACCACCCAGTGGAGTTGTTGGCGAATCTCCCCCACCAAAGGGGCCACGGTGGGGGCGAAAACCCTAAGTTTATTAAACACCTTTTTAAACGCTTGCATGGTCATTATATAAACGCAGCTGATGTAAATGATCTTCCAATCCGCTTTGCTGTAAAGTCTTACTATAATTATAGTCAACTAGCTGAACCCGGCCACGCGTTGCTGTGGCTGAAAAGAGCATTCAACCATCCCTCCCTACCTCCCCCTCTCCAACCCCCTCACCCACCCCTCCCCTTCCCTCTGCCAACCCTCCCCCTTCGCCTGCCCCTCCCCTCTCCTCTCCCTCCCCTCCCCTGCCCATCCCCTCCCTCCGCTCCCTCTCCAACCCCTCCCCAACCCCTCCCAACCCCTACCCCTCTCCCTCCCCTCCCACGTCCATCGCTCCCCTCCGCTCCCTCCCCACCCTCTTCGTCCTATTAAACCCTAATTTCACGGGTGGCGTACAGGTGGAGAGGTCAGAGTGTGGTGGGGTGTTGTCGGGTGGGTGAGTTTGGGGTGTGTTGGTGGAGGGTGTGGGGTGGGGTGGGAGCTGGCTTGGGCTGGGGGTTCGGGTGGTGGGGTGGAGGGTAGGGGTGAGTGTAGGATGGGTGGAGGTGGTAGGTGGAGGGCGGAAGGGGTGGGATGGGGCGGGTGAACGAGGTGGGGTGGACGGGGTGGGGTGGGGTTCGGGGGTGGAGGTGGGAATGTGGTGAGAGTGTGGGGTGGAGGTGGGGTGGAGGAGTGGAGGTGGGGTGAACGTGAGGGTGTGGTGAGGGTGGGGGTGGGGTGAGGTGGAGGGGTGGAGGTGTGAAGCGGGGCGGGTGGAGGGGTGGGTGGGGTGGGGTGGAAGCTTTGGGGTGGAGCTGGGGGTGTGGTGAGGATGGGGTGGAGGTGGCGTGGAGAAGTGAAGCGGGGGCGGATGGAAGGGGTGGGGTGTACGGGGTGGGGTGGAGGTGGGGTGGAGGTGTGGTGTGGGTGGGTGAAAAGGGTGGCATGGGGCGGGTGAACGGGGTGTGGTGAGGGTTGGGAGTGGGGTGAGGTGGAGGGGTGGAGGTGTGAAGCGGGGCGGGTGCAGGGTGTGGGTGAGGTGGGGCACTTTGGGGTGGAGGTGGGGGTGTGGTGAGGATGGGGTGGAGGTGGCGTGGAGGGGTGAAGCGGGGCGGATGGAAGGGGGTGGGGTGTACGAGGTGGGGTGGAGGTGTGGTGTGGGTGGGTGAAATGAGTGGCATGGGGCGGGTGAACGGGGTGTGGTGAGGGTGGGTGAGGTGTGAAGCGGGGGCGGGTGGAGGTGTGGGTGTACGGGGTGGGGTGGGGGTTTTGGGGTGGAATTGGGGGTTTGGTGAGGATGGGGTGGAGGGGTGAAGCGGGAACGGATGGAAGGGGTGCTGTACGGGGTTGGGTGGAGGTGGGGTGTGGTTTGGTTGTGGCCTGAGCGGGTCTAATCCTAAATTTCCCGGGCAACGCCGGGTACCCCAGCTAGTAATTATATAAGTTAATTGGTTTAGCCACTAGAATTCACTAAGAAAAATAATATGTTGGACACTTTTTTAACGCACTCATTTCACGATATAAATACTGGAAATGTTCCATCATTGGTGATGTTCACGCTAATCGTTTTAATGTATGCATGTTTGTGATATTGTTATAGCACCCCTTCAAGGTAACTACTCAGAAGCGCTACCGACTACTTAATCGAAGTTTCAAGCAGAAGCGCCTGAGCAATTGCGAATGTAGGACTTGCTTAAGGTCCCCACGCGGCGACTTGAGATGAATTCGAATCTTCAACCCTCCGGCTCAAAGGCACGCATGCCACCACTACAACACCACCGCACCCTACAAAACATGAGACAATGAACGAAGAACGTTCAACGTGATAGCCTTTAAAGCCACAAGATGTCTCTAAATTTGATCGAAACAGTGATCGAAGTTGACACCTTTTTTAGACGAAGACTTAAATTATAACAATTTTCGAATAATTGCCCTAAGCAGATGTTCTTCTAACCAGGACAACAATAATTGGTGTCAACGATCATTTGCGGCCACAGATTGTTTATTATAGGCGAGAGATGTTGCAAACCACCGGATTTAGTTCATGGAGATGTCGAAGTATGTATGCATGTATGCATGTACGCATGTATGCATGTACGCATGTATGCATGTGTGCATGTATGCATGTATGCATGTATGCATGTATGTGTTATTAAAAGTTCAATTGTTTAGGTAATAAATTATACTTTGACAGCCACAAGATGTCACTATTAATCATTAGTCTATCATCGCTATTATTAGTAAAAGCCGGAAAGTTCAGGGTTGATTAAACCCCAAGTCACAGCGTTCTGACCTTGGCCATGTCCTTCAATTACAATTGCTCGTGCGCTATGGCGTGCAACTCTGATGTAGCGTCCGCGCTGCAGTCGGGTGCGCCTCTGTATAGCGAGCTTGAAGGGGCGCTATAATAAATGCGAGAAATAAAAAATATCATTGACTATGACAAATTAAAGATGTCGATAAAAATAGATCATGGCAGCGGTTATCTTATACACCTTTAATACCACGGCTTCTAACTTTATATGACTTGTAATTATAGAAAAGTCGATAATCGTAACGAATTACATACATTATCTATTATAACACTGCTACATTAGTTCAGAAACAAGAAAATTTGATGTCTGAAGGCACGAATAATATAATTATGAGGAGCATAGAACGCCATTTTCGCACTTTTGTCGGAGACGCCTCTGAATAGCAGCTTGAAAGGCGTCATACAAATACGGGAGATACAAACATAATTTTTTACAGTTGACTGACAAAATGAAAGATGTCGATTAAAAATAGATCAAACCAGAGGTCGTATTGGACACCTTAAACACACTTCTTCCAACATTATATGAATTGAAAGTTTATAAATCTTACAATAATATTATGATTCAACCCCCACAATATAGCTACATTATTTCAGCAACATTGATACGTCTGAAGGCACGAATAAAGGAGGAGCATGAAACGCAAGGTTCGCATTTCAATCACAAGAGACGCTACTGAGCGCTGGATGGATGTATATGTGGTTCTAACGACAGCTTATGACAACCAAGACCGTTAGCGTCACCATAAATTAGTTCGTCATATTACAGCTGGATTAACCATAAAGGCAGTGGCGGCGCCAGGAATTCAGGTTTGGGGGGGCTGAAGCCCCAAGGCCGAAAATCAATTTTTTTACGAAGCGCCGAAAGCGCGATGCTTCGAGTGCCGAAGGCACGAAGCCCATACCGACTAGGGGGTCTGGGGGAGCGTCGTAAGCTCCCCCAGCGGGGTCTGGGGCGGAGCCCCAGCCACCAACGCATTTTTTAGCTCTGTTGACCTCAACTGGAGCCTTTTTAGGCTATTTTTTGCCAGCCATTTATGAACGATAAAATCATGAAACCTTCAACAAGAAGTCGTTTTGCAGTGTCGCCGACTACCAGTATAAGAATGCACGGGTTTGTAAAGAAATTTTTTGAACTGCACAACTTCCCTCAGCCTCCAAGGCCGTAGCCAGGATTTGATTTCTGTAGTGTTTCTTCGGCGGAGAATTTCTGACGACATTTTAGTCGTCAAGATGTCTGAAAACACCTTTTTAAAGTCGTAAAAGTGTCTGAAGACACCTTTAATTAAGAGTCAAAATTTCTGATTTTTTTTTTATTTGTTCAAATTTTTGATGGCACCTTACTTTATTTTTCAAAATTTTTGAAGACCTTTCTTTAGCTGTCAAAATTTCCGAAGACACCTTTTTTAGTCGTCAAATTTTGTTTAAAACACCTTTTCTGTCATTATTTTGATTCCAATGTTATCAACGATTTTCGGGTGTCTAAAGATTTCATTTTGACTCCAGTGCTACCAACGATTTTCGGGTGTCTAAAGACATCATTTTGATTATACTCATAAACAACGATTTTCAGGTGTCTAAGGATATCATTTAGATTTCAGTGTTACCAACGATTTTCGGGTGTCTAAAGGCATCATTTTTAATATAATTGTTATCAACGATTTTCGAGTGTCTAAAAACATCATCTTGATTCCAGTGTTATCAACGATTTCTGGTGTTTTAGGATATCATTTTGATTTCAGTGCTACCAACGATTTTCGGGTGTCTAAAGACTTAATTTTGATTCCAGTGTTATCAACAATTTTCGGGTGTTTAAGGAAATCTTTTTGATTCCAGTGTTGCAAACGATTGTCGGGTGTCTAATGCCTTTTTGATTTTAGTGTTATTAACGATTTTTGAGTGTCTAAGAAGATCAATTTAATTCCAGTGTTATCAACGATTTTCGGGTGTCTAAGGATTTTCGGGTGTCTAAGGAAATCATTTAGATTCCAGTGTTACCAACGATTTTCGGGTGTATAGGGACATCGCTTTGAAGATAGTTTTTATCAAAGATTTTCGAGAGCCTAAAAACATCACTTTGATTATAGTGTTATCAACGATTTTCGGGTGTCTAAAGACAACATTTTGATTCCACTGTTATCAACAATTTTCGGGTGTTTTAGGATATCATTTTGACTCCAGTGCTACCAACGATATTCGGGTGTCTAAGGAC
>OX243822.1:29639473-29657223 GCA_945859605.1 Lumbricus rubellus | reverse complement strand
TATATCTGCCTTTGAAGATACAACTAATTCTAGCTTAAAATGTAATAATATGTGACCATATCTGGGAAAAGGGACCTAAAGTGGGGTTCTAGTTTCGGAGTTATAGCCCGTTTTAGATAGTCAGTTGCTGGTTGTCGAATTTTGGATTTCCTCTTCATGTTTCAGATAAATATAATGTCCGCTCAGTATAATTCGTAAAATTGTGGAGATTGAACCTTTAGTTACTAAAAATTGCATTTAAACCGGAGCAGAGAAAGGGACCTAAAGTGGGCCTTGTGGTAAGTTGTTACATATTCTGTTATTTTAGGTCGTTTGTTCACTTAATTTCGCTAAAAAGTGACCCTTTACATGCTCGCATTCTTTCGCTATCAAACAAGCTCTGTAATAATTATAATTATAATCGCATTTTTTGATTGCGCTATTGAAGGTAAGGTCAGTTAGGGTCAGTACTGAATTTGCTGAGTACCATCTTGCTAAATCTTTAAAGTTGATTTTCTCGAAATGATGATTTCGTCTATTACATTGTTACATTTTTAATAACTTCAGCATTTATGGACCAAACTTTGTGCAGTTTCTTTTGTCTGAAAGCTTGTTTTAAGCTGGTTTTCAGGATACTAATAAGTCCATATCCCACTTTAGGTCTCTTTTCCCAGATATGGTCACATATTATGGTCGTATGGATCATGATAGCCAAAAGAGAGTGTTAAAATTAAGTAATTAATTTTCGGTTTTAAACACCCGTAAAACAAATTTACCGATGCTATGATTAAAGAAAAGGCGTCTAATTTCTAAATCCTTGGCATACATGACAATTTTTACTTTCCTTTAATTGAACGATACCGTTGACAGACCGCTACCAGTTAACAATCTGAGTTGTATTGACAACCCTGACTGACATTGCTTACACTGCACCATGTGTAGAATCGCCGTATACAAATTTATTAACCTGATAAATAAAGAAATTGCCGATTCGCTCTTGGAAGTGTCTTGCAACCGGAGGGTGCCATGGTCGAATCCAACCAGAGCCCGTGCTTTTGAGACATAGAGCAAGTCCTTCATTTGCAATTATTGCTCGTGCGCTTCGGCGTTAAACATTGGTGCACTGTCCACGCTGTAGTATGTATCGCCTCTGAAGAGCGAGCTTGATGGGACGCTATATCAAATGCAAAAAATAATGAATTTATTTTATTATAGACTATAATTGTTACAGATCTGATGAATGATGTCGATAAAGGATAGATTTCAAGAGCGGTTATCTTAAACACCTTAAATTGCATTGATTCTAGCTTTATATGATTTGAAAATATTGGAAAACTATAATTACAAAGAGATTAATAATCGGATCCATCCATCCATATCGACACTCACAGCTGCCATCATGAACTATTATTATTATTATAATGAGCATCAAATCTCAATTTCACTTCAGACCAGAGCCAGAATGTGCAAGTTTTTGCAGAAAAAGATCGGCATGTAAACCGACTTTTAAATTAGATTATTAGAGGTTACATAATGGCGAAAAGGAAAACACTGAAAACAATTCAAATTGCAATTTTTTTCGTAGATAAGATTCGACGGCCTTTGACGCCCGCAGGATGTCGAGCTATAATCAGACACCTGTCGTGTCATGTCATGTTATGTTCATTAGTCTTCTCCCAAAGAGTCCAGTCCATTTCAAGATGTTAACTATGTATCCATGCCGTTCTATACCTTCCTCTTCCTCTTTCTCCCTCCTTCAGTCCCGTTATCAGGCTGCTTTAAAACACCTTCTAAACGCTTTCTAAGCATGCTATAAATAATAGAACAGCTTCAAATTTGACGCTTCAGTCAAAATTCTTAAGATGAGATGCACCAACTCGATAAAAAATCATACTTAATTAGGCCTATAGCATCTAAATTTCATTTCAAACCTGACATCGCATCTACCAGAGCAGTGCCAGTCTGAAGCTTTGAAAAAGCAGGCGGGAGACTCGTTTCGTATACCAATGGTGGATTGTGTGGCAAGCTTAAACCAAACATCACAAGCCTTCGACTGATGAAACAGTAATATAGACTAACCAGAGCTACATGAACGAATCCACCTCAAACCGCCGCCGCTTTGGGACCCTGAGCAAGTCCTTCACCAGCAATTGCTCATATACTTTGGCATGCAATTGATTCGGCGTCCGAGCTGTTGTCTGGAGCACCTCTGTGCGGTAATCTTGAACGGGCGCTATAACAAGACGTGCATACTTGCATGGCTGCACTGGTAAATTTTGAGGTGAGTACAAGCTGAAAAATCGACTTTTTGTGTTCGAAATTTCTGACGACCTTTTTTAGTCATCCGGCCAAAATCTTCAAATAATCATAGATGATGTATTTCTCGTCATAAACACCTGAAACGCAAATTTCTTCGTAGTTATAAATACCCGGAAATTATTCTATTGAATACTAAATCGTATATCAATTCAATCTCATAGGGTACGTCAGAGTTAACGGTCAATGACGCAATATATTTGTTTGTTTGTTTGTATGTGCACTTGTTATAGCGCCCCGTCAAGCTCATTCTACTCAGAGGCGCTCCCGAATGCAGAGCGGACACTGCATCGGAGTTTCACGCCGAAGCGCTGAGCAATTGTGAGTGAAGGACTTGCCCAAGGTCATTACGCGGCGACTTGAGGTGGATTCGAACCTCGAACCTTCCGGCTTCAAGGCAACGACGCCTCCACTAGACCACCGCGCCCCACAATATATGCTGTTTGTGGGCAATAGAAAACATCTAATCATCGGGTGGCGCCAATCTCGAGCCTGAATAAACGAGGAGGGCGACCTATGCGTCGATTGTATTAATTCACAGCGTTGTTATAAGCAGCCTTCGACTCGACGTTAAGAGCCAAGCATATTTAACGATGTCATCATCACACTGAACGCTGTTCACAACCATACAACAGGTCCGCTGATGGAGCCTTTTGTCCATGCTGTCCCTAAGACAAATTCAGCAGTGCAACAAATAAAACTGTCTCTCCTTCCCAGATGGCAACAGTCCAAAGTCAGGATTCGTTGGGAGAGCGACGTTATCAATCTTCTCTATAACAAAACGCCGCAAATAATTATAGCAACTATTAGGTATAATAATAATTAGCTCACAAACCACACATGTTAAGTTATAGCTTTCTTTTATTCTCGGTTGACTTTGGGGGTTATATAATGGTTGCAAACGAAACACTATAATAAATGAAGCTTCCTTTGGCGGCCACGAATAGTTGACAGAAACAGTGTTCTACCTAGACACCTTCAAAACGTATTCATAATGAATTATAAATAAAAAAACTGTTTCAACGGCAAGTAATGAAATGATTACGCCCATAAGCGCAACCACGTCCTAAAAGTTGGGGGAACCAAATAGAAATTCTTAGGAGGAGTAATGATAACGGGCGCAAAAAACTCAAAGCCGCGATTTCTGAAGGTATAAGGAGCCCCATAACGATTAGGGGCTAGGGAAGCGTCATAAGCTAGTGCCATTTACCTGGGAGAGGGACCAATCTGATGCATTGATCAAGGATGGCGATGCTAAGCATCTTCGACATAAAATGATGTAGAAAACATTATACAAGACCACAGGAGCCGAAGAAAATAGTAATATTATAACCAGAGTACAATACAAAATGTCGCTTAACGTTGCGTTTCACAATTGTAACCTGGACACCTTTAACATACATCGTTCCAACGCTATGAATTCATAAAATTCACCATGTCCGTGTGTAAAAAGAGGTGATGCATCATCATCGTCGAAGTAGCAAGGCGTCATTAATAATTAATTAATCCTAATAATTATATCACTTATATAAAAATTCTGCCGAACAACAATGAAATACGAAATACTGTATTCAATTAGTAAAAACAAGAAATGACTAAACGCCGCACTGTATCGTTGTCAGTTCAACACCTTTAAAGATGAGTCTCCAGAAGCTATAAATTTAAAAGATTCAGATCAACTATTATTATAAATGTCTTCAAATGAGTAAATAAAAAAATTTAAGCAGAAAAAGCGTCGATCGAATCAACAAAATAATTAGCAAGACCTGCTTTAGTAACCGCTAAGTAAACCCATTGACAAAAATCCACATAATTCCGTGTTGTGAGAACGAGGAAATTGATATTAACTAGAGTTAAGGGTGGAGCAGCAGACAGGGCTACACCCGCGAGACAGCGCCAAACCAAAGAAGAGATCCGGTAAGTGACCCTCTGCGAGAAAGAGAGCGAATGCAAGTATTCAGTGACATGGCCGAATCTTGGGATGCAACCTAGAAGAAATACGTAAATCGGGAAATATATTAGCTGTATTATGCCAAACAAACAAATTTCTGTCCAGGGTATAATGGCCTCTGTTGTCATAGACCCGGGTCAAATCTGGATCCATCCATAACTAAGCTTACTTGAAGCATAAAAGAATTAAGGTAATAACTGAACCATCTGCCACAAGAGATCGCTAGACATAATAATACAGTTGTTATCTTAAACACCTTTAACTCCTTTTTATCTAGAGCTATAATAAAAAAAATATTGCAGGATTTATGCAGGCTCGTTGTTTTACTCCATGAAACGTACGTACTCAATATGACGTCCACGTCAGCCTTTTAAAACTCCAAATCTCATAATAGTTTTCACTTGACCGTTGATTGCATCATAATTTAAATTCTTAGGATCTCAACAGTAGGCCATAACAGTCAACAAATGTTAGGTAGCAAATGTGATGTAGAAAAATAACTGTTTCATAGAAGACCTTAGCTATTTCACTTTTGTGAACGAATGCGAGGTAAAGTTTATTTTCCATGTACGGGTTGAAGTTTGTGTCGATATTTCTTCTCCTACTAATTCATTACTTTGTCTACTCGTCAATATATGGTGAATTCACTGTCGGTGTGAAGAACAGACGGCGAGGGGTTGAGCAAGGAATTGTTGCTGAGCGTTGGATGGTCTGGGATTTCTCTTTAACACACCTTTATAAAATATCTATAAAACGCTATAAAACCGTAGCTCCTTTCGCTTTTTCATATCAAGAACTTAGGCCACATTATCGTTACTAGGTGTCCAACAGCTACTGTTAAGCAAATTGATAAAAATAATAATGTCTTTTTTGGGTGCAGTGGCGACGCTACCCGCTACGTCAGGGCAAGGCAGGGTATGCAAGAGTCATTGTAAAAAGCCTTTTCCCTAGTCGTTGCCCTTCCAGATTATTGCCCTGTCTTTGAATAAGAATATTATGTTTGGGCATATTTTTCTTTGTGTTGCCGTACAAAGTTCGCCTTTCGAATCTCCATCTTATCTCGTAATAACAAAGAAATTGAAAAACACACATTAATTTATGTCACTAGAACACAAATAATATTGATCAGAGGCAGTGATTCTTGAAGCCAATTAACACGATAGAAAACTCAAAAGCAACGAATAAAATTTATTCCTAGTTATGAACTGTTATTGATTGGATAAAGCGATGGCCTTGAAAAAGACGATAGGATGGATTAAATAACTATTCTATCAAATCACGAAGACTTTACTGCCAAAAGATTTTGGAATAAGAAGATTGTAGACTAACATTGGAAAATACAGTTTGTTCACTAGAACACCTTTAAGACGTAGACAATGTAATTATAATTTGAGCCATAGATGCATTTAATTGTTAATGGGATGTAGCTTCCAGGATTGGCAACGAAGGCGAAGAGTAAATTCAATTATGTAACCATATTGTGGTGAACAAAATAATGGACAAATTGCATAGCATCAGGTCTTGCCAGTCCAACGTTTAGTAAAATGAAGGAGGGTTTCTCTGGTCAGTGATTCATCCACCACGACAAATTGTGTAGCGTCTCTTCAACGAAAACTACTCATTGGCGCCTTCAACCATAGCGATGTCAACTGAAGCAATATTAAAATGAAATAGAACGCCTTAGAAGTACTTCCCGGCAGGTAAATCAGCTACCAGTCAGTTAATTATACGTACTGTAACAGTCGAGCACATAAATGAAATAATCTGCCACATCTCTATAATTATACATGAGAGATACCAGTCATATGATGAATAGCCTAAGCAGAGTCAAGGAGGCGATTTCAATGTCCGTTGAAACAGCACAGAATCTTTAAAAGAACTACTTATCAGCAAGGAAATAACTTAAATCTACTTGAAGCATTAAAGTATCACGGAAGTAATATCCTCAAAAGACCACTAAACATAAATAAACTATCTACGTGATCTTAAACACCTCTAACTTTAATCAATCCCATGTTATAATAATTAAAATCTATAACACAATGCAATTTTGTTCGTCCAAGTGTGAGGTCAACTCTAACTGTTCTTGGGGCCATGTATATTAGCTGACGAAAAATATCGAGAAAACTGCATTAAACCGAGTGGTGCCAGTCCCTAGTCGGAATTATACAGGAGGTCGACGCCGCAACCACCACAATGACAAGATTTATCTTTCAATCATCAATTATAATTATTAAGATATCGACTCAGTACACGTCAACTGTTAATGAATTTGACAGTCGCAAGAAATTTTGGGCGCGGTGATGCTGTGGGTATGTTCGTTGTCTTAACCCTCGGGCTACCAGGGGGGGTGGTATCCACCCCCCCCCCCCTAGGTTTTTTCCAAATCAAACTTTTTTCGTTAGGAATAAAATTTTGACGTTTTAGGTAGCTGTAGAGGATTCATTTGCACACATTTTGAGCTAACATGTGTGATGATATACCATACCATTCAAAAGGTATACCCGATATACCCGAGGCACCAGGGGAGGGGGTGGATACCACCCCCCTTAGATTATCGGCTGTATCTTATCCGTCCTTTGACATGAAGAGACACCAATTACACCATTCTGTAGAGGGAATGTGGGGCTACATTTTGGTGGTCACGGAGTAGTCTTTTGACAACCGGAAGTGCTCAAAATAAATTAAAATATAAATAAAGGTGTTTTATTTTCATAAAATTTTCATGTTTTTCCTATTAAAAATTATTCATAACTTATTTTTCAAGAGAAATAAATAAATTATATCATTCTATAGAGGGCATTTAGGGCTATTTTTTGATACCAATTAATTTGATATTTGATGACCGGAAGTGCTCAAAATAAATTTAAATGTGTGAAAATGTTGGGTTTTTTTACAACACAAACCGATAAGTCTGCGTAAACGTTTTTCATCATGTTTTACATGTTTTTTCTCTTTTTATTGTAACTAAAACTAACTTATTACTAGTTTTTATAGTTGAATATTGGACTTTATTATATGTAAACTACTTTTAATTAAATAAATTATGTTAAAACACACAGAATCTAATATTTTGCTTATGCGAAAGTATACATTTTGTGGAATCGACGGGTGCCTACGGTAAAAAATTCATAACTTCGGAGTGCTTTCATATATTTTAAACCTAAATATAGCATTTTGTGCAAAAATGAATGCTGAATCCATAGGGGGAATACAAGTTATGATATCTCAAACCAAACCCAAAATCCAGGGGGGGTGGTAACCACCCCCCCTTGGTAGTCAGTGTTACAAAAATAGCGTGGTAGCCTAAGGGTTAAACACCTCTAACGTTTGGTCTCTCAGGCTATACTAATAAAAAAACAATTAAGGACTATATCAATTTGATGGGTTCTTTACTAAGTGAGGTAAACTATTATAAAGGTCATTGGGGTAAACTTTGGTTAAATAAAAATAATTAAATTAATTAATAATAAGTTGCTCATCAAACGAAGCCACATAATAATTATTGGTATAATAGCGATCGAAAGTCGACGTTAGAGGTACAAAGATTAATTTTGATCTACTCATCTGAGCATTAAGAGAAAGACGAAGAGAGTGCGGCACATTTATTGGATTTGACAATAGCAAGAATACGCAATGCGATGCGTGACAACAGCTTTTGTCTTAAACACCTTTAAGACGCTGTAATACAACTTAATAAATATTGAATATTCACAAACGCAATTAATGCAACCAAACATTGCCAATTTAGCAGATACGACAGTCCTCGCATAACACATTTATTGGCTGGACTAACAGATTCACCCTTCTTCCCTCCTACCCGATGCATAACTACCATAAAACAACGAACATTATGATAGAGAAATGAGGCTGGCTGTGTCCGATGGAACTACAGAAAACTTAAAATAATGACGAAATAATTATGCATGCAAATTGAGTAAAAATTCTTTTTCGCTCACAACAAATACTCAGTGCATCAGAATCAGATTCATTTAACACAAATCATCGATTGAAATAATATAGGCAATTAAAACACAAGAGAATGAGAAGTCGCGGTTATCGGCATTTGTAGCAAAAAAATTCCGATAAAAATAAGCTATAGAGTGATCATTTTGGACACCTTTGATTTTATTTTCACAGGCCTATAAATATTGCAATTGCGTATATAATTCATCATCGTTTCTGGTTAAGACGTTATCTTATGAATTGCTTACGAGGTGCTGTATATGCCAAGCAAATTTCTGTCGAGGGCAACGACCTCTGTTGTCATAGACCCTGGTCAAATCGGATCCATCCATCACAAGGTTAATATAATAAACCGTTACGATCATTGTAAGTAGTTGTTGAGAGGCAGTGAAACATGAATGGAATCCCACACGTAGTGCCAGTCGAAAGGCTGAATTAATGAAGAAGGGCAACACATCAGTTCTTCGAAGAGTATTAACCGGATGATATAAAAGCAGCTGCTTCGCCTTATTGACAGTACTCTAGAATACATAAAACAAATTGCATATTTCTGTCCAGGATAACTGCCTCTGTTGTCATAGACCCTGGATCACAGTTTCACGCCGAAGCTCAAGAGCAATTGCGAGTGAATGACTCGTCCAAGGTCCTTACGCGGCGGCTTGAGGTGGATTTGAACCTGCAACCCTCCGGCCGCAAGGCAACGAACATATCCCCTACTCCACCACGTTCCATTACATATTGACTATAATCCTTTACTGTCGATCAGTCAATATTGGTATTGGTATAGAAGGTACAACCACTATTAGCACACATGATAAAGATAAGTCCGCTTAATTACCATGCTGGAACAAATAAATAATCCCCAGTTAGAACATGAGGTACAGAAAGATTGACGTTATCAACCTTCATACACCAAAAAGATGTCGATTAACAACTGATATTAAAACACGCATTTCAAACACCTTTTAAACGTATGGTCATTAATTTTTCTTCGAACTGGTATCATTGTCACGAAAATTTCAGGGCTACAGAGAATTTATATGCTAAGTACCGAACACAACTTTTCGGTACTTAACATTGGAATTCTCTGATGCAAATGACGTAATTGTGACGTCAATATTCATGCCAGAAACTTCATATTTGAAACATTGTAAGATAATTATCTCAGGATAAAAACAGTTTTAAAATTTTGAAAATCGATTAACCTTCGCCACACGTATGGGGGTCAAATAGACCCCCAGGGGTATATTTTCATCTGCAACTTTCTCAAATGTGGGCACCAAAAAGTTTCCTTTGGTGACTTTTCCTAAAAATTCCTCCTTGTCAAAATGGTATGAGTGACGTCATACGTTGACGCTTAGTCCTGACGCTGTGACGTCATTTTGGTGAGATCTTAGAGTGAAATTCATGTCCATATCATTAGTGTCCATACAATGAGGTGTATCTCTGCTTCTACGCAAGGTATCTTGAAGATTATTTTTTTGTTTCCAATGTTTTAGGGGTCAAGGAATTCACTCCAGCTACTGACAAATGCCTGACCTTGACGGAAGACCTTGAAATTCAAGGTCACATAATTTTTTACATGACCATACCTATCTCTGCTACTATACCTGTTAGAACAACAAAGTTTTTTGGTTTCTGTGGTTATTTGGTACAAGGAACTCAACAAAATATAAACAAACAAAAATGGCTGTTCCAGTTGAGATAGGTAAGGTCACGTGCATAATCACGTGGCCTTGAATTTCTGAAAACAAATATTCAAGATAGCATGCGAAGAAGCAGAGATACACCTGAAAAAGCATGTGACCTTGAATTTCAAGGTCATCCGTGAAGGTCACGCATTTGGCAGTAGCTGCAATGAATTCCCTGACCCATAAAACATTAGAAACGAGTTTTTTTTATCAAATTCCACGCCCAGGAACAGGTATACCTTGGGGGTCATTTGGACCCCCAAGCATAGAAGACGTAGTTTTTTTGGTCGCGTATGGCGAAGGTTAAGATTTGCCTGTTTTATTCACATTATAAAAAGGGGTCTCGATTTATTGGGACACAGTGTATATATAATATCGACAGATTGACAACACAGCTACTGTTTGTGCTGCATCAATTCTCACCGTGGGGCGCGGTGGTGTAGTGGTGGCGTCGTTGCCTTGGAGCCGGAAGGTCTGAGGTTCGAATCCACCTCACCGCGTAAGGACCTTGGGCAAGTCCTTCACTTACAATTGCTCAGCGCTTTGGCGTGAAACTCCGATGCAGTGTCCGCTCTGCATCGGGAGCGCCTCTGTGTAGCGAGAGCTTGCAGGGGCGCTATAACAAGTGCACATACAAACAAACAAATGATGACAGTCAATTACTGTTTATGCAACCAAAATATAAGCAGAAAACAGAATGTACAGAAGATGCATGGAGAGCGTTTGAAAATAAGGAACAGGCAACAAAAAAGCATCAGAGACAGTGTATGAATGGGCAACTTACGATCCATGTCCAGTGTTTTTAGACACCTCTATTACACATTGTTATAATATTATAAAAACTAGATACTGCATATTATAAGGTACGTTAGATGTAATCCTAATCACTAAAATGTATCAGATGACAAATAACACCATTCATGTGATCAACAAAATTTCTATAAGTAATGAAATTGCTTTCAATAGTAACTGTCGGTTAACCTGTTAATGATGGACGAGGTAAAATAAAACGCTTAAACCATTAGGCTAAAATAAAAATAAACTACTGGAAAAAATCAGATGAAAAAGACTGTTCATGGTTCCACAAGATGTCGATACATAATATAAAATTATCAAAGTATAAACAGTACTGTATGGATGGATCCGATTTGACCAGGGTCTATGACAACAGAGGCCGTTACCCTGGACAGAAATTGATAATTAAACTAGGCACTTTTTATAGCAATTATATTAGATTGTATAAACTCCGTCGAATGCGATTTATCGCCAAGCGAAGTATCATCAATAAAAAAAGTACAATGTCAACGGTACTTTGAGGCGACATTTAAACTCCACCTACCGACTGAAACGACTAAGCATTATATTAAGGTAGGGATAAGAAAATTAATCAGTTCTTTCAACCACCAGTATGTATTGTCTTGTAGGCCTATTTGTTTTTATGTGTCGTTTTTTGTGCGCTTGTAAACCAGAGTGCGTTTTTGCAGCTGGTGCATTAAAGAATATACTTACTTACTTACTTACTTACATACATTGATTGCGTGAGGATCGACGCTTATAACTTGGATTGCAAATTCATGAACTTTGTCGTCGTAAACACCTTTAAAACTGTTTTCCTGATGTCATAAATACCTCAAATAAGAAGAATCGCTTAGCTTCAAGACAATAAATTGATGTTAACTGTCGTTTGCGGCAACAAAGTGGTGGCAAAATAATTTAATAAGGTGAAAACGATGTTTGAATAATGGGCAATGGCGACGTCATCACGGCAAAACATAGTAAAGCAGAAACTAGGAAAATAATGTCATTAATTATTTTACATGTATTTTCGTAGCATATAATAATTCCTTTCTCATTGATTGAAGTCTTTAGATTACATGGCACCTCGCATTTCAGCAAAAGCCACCAACCTTATTTCAGTAATCGAACCTACATATCTTTCATTTATCATTCTCTAATCATCCTTAACATCATCATTATTGATATTAATATTACAACCGTGGAGGCGGTGGTGCAGTGGTGGCGTCGTTGCCTTGTAGCCTGCAAGATTCTATCAGGCAACAAAAAAACTATCCGAAACCTTCGGTCATTGGTTCACGTGACATAATATATTTGATTTAACTAATTCCTGCCCGAATTGTTTTGCTGTTAATGGGGTCACGGGTGACCCCATCCGGCGAGAAAGAGTTAAACACGAAATAACGAAAGTGTTATTTATAAACCTTTTTGCAGAAACACGATGTCGCTATACAATACGCGTTATAGTGCGTCACTTAAACACCTTTGATGCCACTCCATACAACTCCATAAATACCGCATGTGCCTAAGCGGGATTAGATCATTACTGAGTACTCCCAATAACAATATTAATGATTGCGCACATTATTATGTACACCTTTTATAGCATTTCCATCAGATTATAATCATAAAAAGTCGGTCAAACGCGCAATGGAACAAGTCTTCTTCACGGCCTAATTTATTTCTGAAATTTATTATAATGTTAATACTGCCGTGCTAAGCAAAAAGACAGTAACTCAAGTTTTTCCGTTTTTGAGTTAGCACTTGTTTTCACATCCTGACAACATGTTCTATCATATCTGGAAGCAAGGAAACGGTATCAGTCCGGGAACATGGAAAAAAACGGAAATTAAATTAACAGTAACTCAAAATTGGGTCGTCGTGCTAAGCAAAAAAGCAGTAACTTGAGTTACTGTCTTCTTGCTTAGTATTCCATGTATATTAAAGTCCGACCGATTTACAGATATTTCAATATATCGGCTTTCAAATCACCTAGAATCGTCATCTTGGTGTCAAAACATACACATTCAAGGTCAAGGAGTCCAATAGGGTCATCTAAAAGTTTCCTCATAGGTCTGAATGGCGGCCATTTTCCAAAATGGCGTTCAAAATATGGATTTTTTAATTTCTCAGCTTACAATTCACTTAGAATCGTCATCTTGGTGTCAAAACATACACATTCCGGGTCACGGATTCCAGTGGAGCCATCCAAATTTTCTCAATGGCCTCAATGGCGGCCATTTTCCAAAATGGCCGACCCAACAAGAAGGATTTGTCAATATCACGGCTTTCAATTAACTTAGAATCGTCATCTTGGTGTCAAAACATACACATCTCAGGTCAAGGATCCCAATAGGGCCATCACAAAGTTCCCCATGGCCTCAATGGCGGCCATTTTCCAAAATGGCGGCCCCAAAAAGAGGGATTTGTTAATATCTCGGCTTTCAGTTCACTTGGAATTGTCATCTTGGTGTCAAAACATGCACATTTCAGTCAGGGATCTCAATAAGGCCATCACATAGTTCCCAGTGACCTCAATGACCACCATTTTCCAAAATGGCCGCCCCAAAAAGAGGGATTTGCAAAATTCACATTTTGGACGGCCATTTTGAAAATTACCGCCATTGAGGCCAGATGAAGTTTTGGGTGGCCCCATTGGAATCCTTGTCCCTAAATATGTATATTTAGGCACCAAGATGAAGATTCTAAGTGGATTTAATGCTGAGATATTAAAAAATCACAATTTTGGTCGGCCATTTTGAAAAATGGCCGCCGTTGAAGCCAGAGTTGGTTTTAGATGGCACTATTGGAATCATCGTCCCTAAATATGTATGATTAGACACTAAGATGGCACTTCTAAGTGAAATAGAAGCCGAGATATTTAAAAATATGTATATCTGTCGGCCATTTTGGAAAATGGCTGCCATTGGGGCCAGAGGGCAAATCTGCAATCACCCTATAGCCAAATATTTTTCTTAGGACATGTTCGTGGTATATACCAACTTTCATTCTTGTATCGCAAAGAGAACAATTATTTTTCAACAGCCCGCTCTACCATACGATGAGTTACTGCTTTCTTGCTTAGCATCAAACCGATGTTCAATTCTTCGATACTAAGCAAAAAAGCAGTATCTCATTTTTATACAATTTTTACACAAATTTCACAAAAAACTAGTTTAGTTCCAAAATTCAGTAGTTTATATATAACTTCTTGCAAAAATTCAGAAAGATTCTAGCTTTATTTCTGGTTGAATTAAACCGATTTCTTCTTTATCGTTTTACGCAAAATCGTCTTTTTTGAGTTACTGTCTTTTTGCTTAGCACGGCAGAATAAACTTAGTGACTCCGGTAAACAGTTCCTGTTACAAAAGTTCAATATGCAAGTGCATCAATAATAATAATAATGTAATGCTTCTTGTACAAAAGAAACCTGCACCATTAAATTTTAAAACATCAATCAAATATTTGGATGGTGTTCTGCACAAGTGGACCAACCACTAAATTCATTATTGTCCAGGAAACGAATATTTTAAAATTACTCTTTCGTTTCGAATGGAAAAATCTACAATTAAATCATGTAATAGTACAAATATACTATTGATAAACGGGTAATATAGGTTTAAATAATTATTAAAAGAGTTTGATAATAAAAAGGAATTTGTTACTTGGGCCATATGTGTCCTGGGAATTTGTGGGTTATTGTGAGTTGGTCCATTTGAATACCAAGGAAATTGTGAGTAATTGTTTCATTCTGATGATGCTGAATGGATCCAATGATTAGTAGTAGCCATGGTAGAGGTAGTAGTAGTCGTGTTTGGTAGTGGTAATAGTAGTACCAATAGTCGTAGTTAGCGATATAACAAAATTGATTTATTTATAGCATCCTAGAAATTTATGTTTGAGGTGTTTAAGACAGTCCTAAACGATGGCGCAAAGTGAATGAACGATTTCCTAAAAGTGCGTAAAATGTAATCATCTGACTGTAGGACTTAGATCTCCAATATACAAATCACCAATGAACCAGCGCACTCATTAACGTGTTATTTCATATTTATATAGCGCCTCTCTCGTAGATTCCTAGTGAGGCTTTGCGGCCATCTCAATCGCAAGTGAAAATTGCATCACGGACTTCTTAAAAGTACTTTCTATGCATAAGGATGCATTCCTAAATTGACGATAAAATTGTACATTCGTAGTTATTGTAATTATTCCGACGGCAAATAATTTCGCTATACAATGGAAAGCTTAGCTCTCTCACGACTTATACACCTTTATAAATTGTTTGCCCAAACCTATAAAAAAATCAAGTTCGCTAGATAAAGTGCTTTTGATCTGGATCCCGAGTCATGTAAATATATTAGGTAATGAGAGAGCGGATGCATTAGCAAAGCAATCACTGACTATGCCAATTATTAATTCAACAAACTATTTAGAATTGCAAGAAGTTGCTTCAATTGTAAAATTGCATGTAATTGAGAAGTGGCAGACATACTATGACAGTGTTCCCGAGGGCCATCACTATAAATATATAGCTCCAGTTGTGAACACAAACTTGAAATTTACAGACCTTGATAGAAAGAAGGAGGTTCAAATTTCAAGATTACGATTAGGCAAGGTAAATCTAAATGAAAGACTCTATATTATGAAAAAGCATGAAAATGGTCTTTGTAATTTATGTAAAGTCCCAGAGAACATAGATCATTTATTATTAACTTGCAAAAAAGAAAATATCTCTACCACTTTAAGAGATTCCTGTGTTTCTTTTAAAGTAGACTTCAACATCAAGAATTTGCTTGATCGTGGTTATATGCAAAGTGTTGTTTATAGGCTTATAAACCTGATAAATAAAGGAAAAATTGTATAATCTCCGTCATTTGTGGAACAGTGTGGAAATGTGCAAACACCATTTTAATCTGGGAAGCTTTATTTCTGAATGTTTGTTGTTATTTTTGATGTTGTTTGATTTTCTCGTAAATTGTGTGAGCTAAATTAAGAAATAGAACAAGATTCGTACGCTGGTTGATCTACAGATTTATAGAGACATTGAGTAACATATTAACAGTTTTGAAACATAGTTGTTTAGTATAACAAATATGATATAAAAAATTTAAGTTGTGTGACAATGTATTCAAAACTGATCATGCGTGTGTACTGTTGTTGTTTTGCTATTATTGATTGTCATGCAATTGTAACATGATTGTGTGGGAATATATTTTGTCGTCATTGCTTTTGTTACAGCAAAACTATATCTAATAGTAACCTGTTTAAGAATTTCTTTCAATGAAATGTAGAAGTTTTGAATCAAATTCGTATTAAGAATGGTAATCAAGAAAATTATGTGACATTTCTTGCATGTAAGCATGTGACAATTACTGCAGTATATAAATGAATTTCCTAAGCAAAGGTTTTAACATAACTTGAATTATTGATGTTATTAACAGTTACTGTTAACCATTTTGCTCTCAAGCAATGAACACAAATGACATTGAAAACTAATATTATGTTATAGCTATGGCAACAAACATTGATATTGTTATGACAACGTTATATGGTGTATTTTGAACGCCATAAATTCACTATTACTGTCCTGTATAAGCTGTAAATTGTCGTCAACGGCCTTAGATGCCATACGACGACGTTAAACTTTGGTTAAATAAAGATATCGTTAATTGTGATACAGCCACTTATGTAGCAGACTGTATTAGTTCTACTGATCCTATTTCCCCATGCATGGCCAACTCATCCATCTACAATAAATAATTGAATATGCTGACGGTGTGTAGAACAGACGGTGAGGAAGGCGACTATTCACCCACTACTACTATGCGTTTCTTAACGTCAAAAAAATTCTCGCTTAACCCTTATAGGGTAACCGGGGGGTAAAAAATAACCCCCAGCCTACTTTTTTTCGTATACTTTTTTTGAATAAAAGAAAATAGACTTGTGCTTTTGTGACTTTTCCTAAATATGTTTTTTCTTCACAATGTCGTTTTCAGTTGTGCCAAATTGCGCTGCCACCTAGCGGCAGACTAGTGTGAAAAGTAAGGTTTCATATTCCAGTACTGGATAAATCATTTCTACACTATATATGTAGATGTAAGCATAGTAGCTGATGGAACTGAATTGGAGATATGTGGTTCTTGTATTTTTGCATATGAATTAGCCATTCTTTGCTGTATGATTTCTATATTTCAGGTTGCATTATATTAGTGTAGTTTACGTACTTTTGCATAAAGCTATCGAAAGAACTGGGTGATTACAACGCCACAAAAGGCGCCGTGGACTCATTCGACCAGGACACAAAGGGATACACTTGAAGTTACAGGACCAGAAGATGGCCTCTTCTATTCTTGGTCGATGTAGCAGCGCTCAACGCATATATCATAATTATAGAAGTTGCAGAATCCAAGATGGCGAGATCACGCACATTCAGTAGGCCTACGTTTGGAAAAGCGCCGTGTGTTCCTGCTGGAAGTTGGTCATGAGCTAATCAGACCTCTTATAATCACGAGTCATCATTTTAATTCAAGATTTGTTACTCATTACGTTCAACAATGTCCTTGTCTATCATATAAATTAAACAGGACCGAAATTGGTTAAACATTTCCCTAGATTTGACGAAAATAAATTGGGGTATTTTTTTACCCCCCGGTTACCAACAACTGTAACCGAAAAGGGGTTACCCTATAAGGGTTAATGCCTTAAACTTCTGTAAGTACGAACCATGTGTAAATGAGAAGTGTTTTAAATTACAGTCGTCATGACAACACAGGGTCGTTTAACCCTCGAGTGCCCAAGGGGGGGGGGTCCGACCGAACCCCAGGCCTGTTTTCCCGGATAACATTAAAAGGCTATGGATCTGCAGAAATGCTTTTAGGTATTCCTAGACCAACCATTTGAGCATAGAATAGTACATTTTGCGTGAGCGCCTCTGAGTAGAGATCTTGAAGAGGCGCTATATAAATTTATGTGATTGATTGATTGATTGATTGAGCATTGTCCTGCCATGTACCCCGGCCCAACCACAGCATATATACTGAGAGTAGGCCTAC